>CAUYUJ010012969.1:15000-45000 GCA_963575745.1 Prorocentrum cordatum | reverse complement strand
TTCCAGAGCAGACCGCCCGGAAAACACCACCTCAATCATGTTTTGCTCCCCATCCGCTCTTCCTGGCCTCGGGGCAGCTCCAAGACGACCCAGAAGTGCTCCTGGAAGGCTGCCAGTGCTCCTGGAAGGCTGCCTGATGCTGCAAAACGGGTCACAGATGCTTCAAATGCCTCAAAAGGTCGGCAAGAAGATCTCAGAGGCCTCCGGAATACCCAAGGAGGCGCCACAGACTCCCTCCAGTAGTGGCCTGAGAGAAAAACAACATTGGCAATGGAGCGTTTTACATTGAGGAGGAGGGGGGAAACATCACATATCACCACACGTCTCGGCATGAACGATTACCGCTGACACCATACCAACCGCCTGCACCAGGAAAATTCGGAGTGCAGCGGCAACGGCTTCCGGAAATCCATCCGACCGATAAACCGATAAACCGATAAAAACTAATCGGTTGAACGGTTTGCAAACCGATCAACCGAAAAACCGATATAATTTGATCGGTTTATCGGTGGATCGGTCGCTCAACCGAAAAACCGATAAACTTCGTATGCGAACATAGAGGCGATTGCTGGCGCGCCCCCCTCTCTTCGTCGGTTTATCGGTTGATCGGTTTATCGGTTTATCGGTTGACTGGCTGGTCTGAGACCGCTGGGGGGGAACCTGTGGAGGCGATCCTTGTGCCGCATATCGGTTTATCGGTTTATCGGGTTATCGGTTGGTTGTCAGTTCCCCGCCACGACGACGACGGCGACGGCGACAGTGGCCGGACCGCCATGGGGCAGGGCACCTCCGAAGTCAGAGAGAGGTGCGAGGGCGTCTCAGGCGCAAGTGGCCTGAACACCGCATCTCGGGGAAGATCGGGGGTCCGACTACGTGAAGGCAGGGCACATCCCAGGTCAACGCTGCGAGTTTTTTGTGTAGGCGGAACTGGCCAGGACAATTTGGAGCAGGGAAGAATATCAGAGGTCAGCGTTGCGAGGATGTCTCAGGATGAGGACGAGGAAGGTCATGCTGATGATAATGATGGCGATGGCGGCAGCCGCGCGGGAGGCAAAATCTGGCGGGGCAAATTTCGGCGGGAAGCAAGTGCGAGGATGGCTCAGGCGATGGTGGCCAGATTACTTCAACTCAAAGAATATCGGATCCCAGAATGCTGCGGATGCTTTAAGCGGGATGCGCCGGTGTGGTGAAGATGTCCCAGGCGAGAGCGCTAATAATCACTTGTCGTGGCGCGTTGGAGCCCAGACTTCCGAGGATGTCTCACGAGGAACGGGCCTCCTCCTCCTCCTCCTCCTCCTCCTGCGTCGTTGTCGTCGTCTTCCTCCTCCTCCTCCGTGTCCTCCTCCACCTCCTCCTCTTTTCAGAGTCAAGGGCGCGCGATTGCGGTAAGCCGCCGTGAGGCGCTCTAATTGGACGGATTGCCACGGTGAGGCAAGGATATGAAGGGGTAGCCAGGAGTCGGAGGACACCCCAGCGTCCTCATCCCATTCGTCCCCTCAATGATGCGCTGTCCCTTCTCGGGACTGGGGGGGCAAGGAACACCTTCGTAGTGGGTCTGATTTGCCGGGCCATCGAACATTCATTTGCGTGGCAATCGAATCGGTCACCCAGGATGCCGGTTCTGCCTCGACGAAGCCTCATGGACGATGTTGGGGTTCTCCCCCCCTAATCTCATGGTGGGGCTCGCCAGCCACCGGCGCTTGATACCCGGTCCCCCCTTGGGCGTTGGTACCCATAAGCCAATCGAATTCTAACAAGCTCCTCCTCCTCCTCCTCCTCCTCCTCCTCCTCCTCCTCCTCCTCCTCTTCCTCCTCTCCTCTGCCGGCCGAACCGGGCCGAACCGCAGGCGGGCCAGCCAAAACGGGGACGAGGACGAGGATGAGGAGGAGGACGACGTCGACGACGACGGCAACGACGACGACGACGGCGACGGCGACGGCGACGGCGACGGCGACGGACGACGGACGACGACGACGACGACGACGACGACGACGACGACGACGACGACGACGACGACGACGCCGCCGCCGCCGCCGCCGCCGCCGCCGCCGCCGCTCTCGTCGCCGTCTTCGCCGCCGTCGTCATCGTCGCCGTCGTGGCGCACCCCTCGACTTCGAATCCGTCCAAAACGGGTCCTCGGACCTCTCCCAGGGTCAAAAGGAACCAGTTTCTGTCGCCGCGTCCGGCCGCGGCGACGCGGGGGGCCCCCGAAGGCCAGAAAGCCTCGGTGCTCGCGGGGTCGTGGGGCGCACCACGACGACGACGACGACGACGACGACGACGACGGCGGCAGCGGCGGCGGCGGCGGTGGCGACGGCGTCGTTGCCGTCGTCGTCGACGTGCACCCCCCGACCCAAATCAGTTCCGAACGGGTCCCCGGACTCTTCCCAGGATCAAAACGCACCAGCCTCTGTCGCCGCGTCCGGCCGTGGCGACGAGGGGGGCCCCGAAGGCCACAAAGCCTCGGTGCTCGAGGGGTCGGGGGGTGCACCACGACGACGACGACGACGACGACGACGACGATGACGACGACGACGACGACGACGACGCGGCGGCGGCGGCGGCGGCGGCGGCGGCGACGGCGTCGTCGCCGTCGTCGTCGTGCGCCCACCCGACCCAGAATCCGTCCCAATCGGGCCCCAGGACTCTTCTCAAGGTCAAAAAGCACCAGCCTCTGTCACCGCGTCCGGCCGCGGCGACGAGGGGGGCCCAGGAAGGCCAGAAAGCCTCGGTGCTCGAAGGGTCGGGGGTGTGTACCACGACGACGACGACGACGACGACGACGACGACGACGACGACGACGACGACGACGACGACGACGGCGGCGGCGGCGGCGGTGGCGGCGGCGGCGGCGGCGGCGACGGCGGCGGCGGCGGCTGCGACGGCGTCGTCGCCGTCGTCGTCGTCGTGCACCCCCCGACCCAAGATCCGTCCCGAACAAGGCTCCGGACCCTTCCCAGGGTCAAAAGGCACCAGCTTCTGTCGCCGCGTCCGGCCGCGGCGACGAGGGGGGCCCCCAAAGGCTACAAAGCCTCGGTGCTCGAGGGGTCGGGGGGTGCACCACGCTGCGTCGTCGTGCACCCCCCGACCCAGAAACGTCCAAAAAGGGTCCCCGGATTTTTCCCAGAGTCAAAAGACACCCGTCTCTGTCGCCGCGTCCGGCCGCGGCGACGGGGGCTCCCGAAGGCCAGGAAGCCTTGGTGCTCGAGGGGTCGGGGGGTGCACCACGACGACGATGACGATGGCGACGACGATGGCGATGGGGACAGTGCTGATGATGACGACTACGGTTTCTGGCTTCGCTGCTAAAGCGGCGATGATCTGGAGCACGCGCTTGTACTCCTGCTCCTTCTGTGGGCAGGCGTAGCGCTCTACCAACACGGCCCAACTCACGCTCGGCAAGAGTTGCTTGCGGCCGTCGTTTCGAACCGCCACCGTACCCCGAGGCACGATGTAGTTCTCAGTATTCAGTCCCATGAAGTCTCCATGTAGTCCTCAGTGCTCATGCTCAAGGATTCCCAGAGGGCTCGGACCCCATATCCTCGAATCTCCCAGGCGAGTCTCCGCTGCGGGTGCAACAAGGGGAAAAACGTGGGACCCGAAGTGACATTGGGAACTCTCGGCGCCAAACAGCTCCCATGAGGTTTCGCGGAGCCCCCAACACGTCCCCAGAGATTGCCCAAAAGGGGCTCGGGCAGCTCCAGGAGGTGCCCCAAGAAGCGCTCAAGTGGCCCCAAGAATGCGCCCTTGTGGATTGTGACCCAAACCCAGGCACTGCGGCGGCATGTGCCGAAGGCTGTAAATACTTGCGGATCGCGCAACTTGAATTCTCCATGAAGAAGAACTTACCCGCCATTGCGCGTCTTGGCATTTTGAGGCGTGCTCGAATGCCTTGTGCTGTCTGGATGAGCTTATGTGATCTTCCAAGAACCCCCCTCTCTATCAGCGTCCCGGCGCGTGCACGGCCTCCCTTTCTCCGAGGCTCTGTCCCCATGACGGCCCCGGGGGCCCCCCCAGGGAACCTCAATGCCCGATCAGGAAAACAGCATGCACGCTCCGAAGATTTCAGCCATTGCAACTTATTCGGGTTTCCCGCGGCTCAATACGCGCCAAGAGGGCTCCAACATGGCACTGCGACGGTTGAACATGGCAGCGAACATGCTGAACATGCAAAGAAGGCCTTGGGACAGCCCGAATAAATCCCACCAGCTCTTTAGGGCGTGAGTGGTCTAACGAGCTCGTTCTGCTAAACCCTCTCCTTCCCCTTCGGGGAGGGGGCTTCCCCTCCCCCTACCCCCTACCCTGGACCTGGAGGGAGGGTTTCGCGAGGAATTGGAGCGCCCAAGATGGCCCAATATGGCTGCAAGAGGGCCTCCAAGAGCCCCAGATGGTCTCCAATATCTTGCAAGATAGCCCAAGATGGTTCAAGATAGCTTTCAACATGCATCCAAGAGCTCTCGAGACCGCCCCAGGACGGCTCCAAGTGCCTGTCGAGCCCTCCAAGGAACCCATCAAGAGGCCAAAATCTTTGAAATCCCTTGTGTTTTTTCACAGTTTTCTGCATCATCGCCTTTTCGCGTTCGATGGGCCCCTGAGGCCTCAAGATGGCTCCATGATGGCCCAAGAGGGCCCCAAGAGGGGCCCAGGAGGGCCCCAATACCGCCCCAAGAGCGCTCAAGACCGCCCCAAGAGCGGCCCAAGAGGGCCCCAAGAGGCACATTTTCGGGTCCCGACGGGGGGGGGGGTGACTTCAGGACCCCCCTCCTTATATGATCGATTGCCCCAAGAAGGCCTTCAACGCATCAAATATGGCCTCAAGAGGGCCCCAAGAGCGCCCAAAGAGGGCCCCAAGAGAGCACCAGGAGGCCCCAGAGGCCTCCAGGATAGCCCAAAGAGGGCACCCAAGGCTTCCAAGAGGGCCCCAAGAGCGCCCCAAGAGCCCAAGAGGGACCCCAAGAGCGCATCATGAGGGCTCCAGAGGCTTGCAACATGGGCCTCAGAGTGCCCCGCGATGGCCCCAAGAGGCTTCCAATACGCGACGCTCTCAGAGCGAAGGATGTTGGTGGTTGACTCTCGTCGTCGTCGTCGTCGTCGTCGTCGTCGTCGTCGTCGTCGTCGTGGTCGTCGTCGTATTGCTCGTCATCGTCGTCGTGCCTTTCTTCGCCACCTATATATTTGCATACGCATGCTACTTGTTATCCTCCTCCTCCGGCTCCCCCTCCTCCTCATCCTCCTCCCCCTCCTGCTCATCATTGCCCGCCTTCCTCCCTTTTGCTCCTTCCACCCTCCTTTTCCGCATGCCTCCTCTTCTCTCAACTCCGATTGCTCCACCTCAACAGCGGATGTGGATCACTGCTGGGCCAGATGATGCTACACATCCCTGATCGGGTCAACTCGCCTGGCGACTGTTTTTGGATGGGCTGGTGGGGATACGCGAAGCGAGAACAATTTTGGAGAGAGTGCATCACGGGCACAAGAGGGCCTCAAGCTGGCCGTCAAGGACCTCCGAGAGCCTAAGATGGTTTTCACAGGGCACGTGGACGGCCGAAGGTGGCTTCTTCACGTCTCCCAACGACGCCCCCAAAGACGGCAAACACGGCCCCAAGACGCCTTATAATCCTCCGACTTTTCAGCATCATCCTCACCACCGCCCACATCACCACCACCACCGCCATCATCACCTTCTTACTAAGCATAATCATCATCTTCATCAACACCATCATCTTCCCACTCATCATCATCATCATCATCATCATCATCATCATCATCATCATCATCATCATCATCATCATCATCATCATCAGCATCATCATCATCATCATCATCATCATCACCATCATCATCATCATCATCATCATCATCGCCATCCTGATTATAATCCGAGGAGGAGGAGGAGGAGAGGAGGAGGAGGAGGCGGCGGAGGCGGAGGAGGACTAGGAGGAAGAGGAAGGGGAGGCGGAGGAGGACTAGGAGGAAGAGGGGGAGGGAGGACTAGGAGAACCATGGGCGTCGGGGCCAGTGAGGGAGGGAGGGAGGAGAGGGAGGAGAGGGAGGAGAGGGAGGGAGGGAGGGAGGATCGGAACGGAGGAGGGGGGAGGAGGAAGAGGGAGGAGGAGGAGGAGGAGGAGGAGGAGGAGGAGGCAGAGGCGGAGGAGGACTAGGAGGAAGAGGAAGGGGAGGACTAGGAGGAAGAGGAGAGAGAATTTCGAAGGATTACCCATTGGACAACCACGACAACGCCGGGCCGATAAACCGATCAACCAATAAACCGATAAACCGAAACATCCGATATACCGATAAACTGATAAACCGATAAACTATTTCGGATAAACCGATAAACTGATAAACCGATAAACCGATAAACCGATAAACTGATAAACCGATAAACTGATAAACTGTGCTGAGATTCGGGCACGCGTGCGATGAGTCGGTTTAGTGGTTGATCGGTTTATCGGCAGATCGACCAATAAACCGATATAATCATATCGGTTTATCGGTCGATCTGCCGATAAACCGATCAACCGAAATAGTTTATCGGTTTATCGGTTTATCGGTTTATCGGTTTTATGTTCGTGTCCTGCGGCTGCAATCAAAATTCGTGCATTTTCACCGTGACCTGCTTCAAATCTTGACCTGCGCAACACATCATCGAAACACCGAGGTCACGTGCAAACGCGCACAGAGAAGCGGCAGTCGAGAAGCACGACGAGGAAGGGAAGGAAACGATGACGGAGGAGGCGTAGACGGAGGACGAGGAGCGATACGGGGAAGGCCCGAGGAAGAGAAGGGCGGACTGGAAGCAAGACGGCGAGACCGGGGAAGGGCTGGAGCGCCGATGCCACGATCGCAGCAGCTCCCTTGTACAATTACTCAATATGAATACTACTCTCCCTCTTCCCCTGATGGCGTGCTGGGAGTAGCAGACCCCCCCCGCGTACTGTTTTTCACACACAGGATTCCCAGGAGTTGGGTTTTCGCCTGCGCTTTTTTCAAAATGCTGCTCTCGCTGAGGCGCCGGCCTCATTTCTGCTCCCGAATCGTTCCGAATCGTGCTCCCGCTGCAGCGTGGGCCTCATTTTCGGATCGGTGTTTTGCCTCCGTCGTTCAGGATGGCGTTCTCGCCCCAGCGCGGGCCTCTTTCTCGCGCGCCCATCCGCCCGCCACCACCGCGCCGCACCACGCCCCGCCCCGCCGCACGCACACCCACCGCCACTTCCACCCACCAACGCACGCACGCACGCACGCGCACCACCACCGCGCACCGCCACCACCACCGCACTACCCCACCCACCACCACCACGCTACACCGCGTCACACCACATCACACGCGCGCACACACAGACACACACGCACGCACGCACACACACACATACACACGCACACACACACACGCACACACACACACACACACACCACCACCGCCACCACCACCACCGCCATCACGCACGTACGCACCTGGCCCACCACCAAACCACCAAGACGCCACACCACGTCACACCACAGCACACGCGCACACACGCACACACACACACACACATACACACCACCACCACAACAACCACAACCACGCACACACGCACGCACGCACGCGCACCACCACCCACTACGCACACGCGCGCGGAGCCACAGGTCCGCTACGACACGCGTCCGCGGATAGAGAAAATCAGCGCCATGGTAAGGGATGGGAGGGAGGTGTAGGATGTCAGATGTTGACGCGAGCGCACCTAACTTGCCACCATCCCCTCCCCGGCCTTCCCGTCCCTCCCCCACCCCATCCCCCCTGGCTCCCTCTTTTCTTGTCCTTCCACCTCCCTTCTCCTCCTCCCTCCTCCTCCTCCTCCTCCTCCTGCTCCTCCTCCTCCTCCTCCTCCTCCTCCTCCTCCTCTCCGTCCATTCCCCCTCCTCCCTCGTCCTCTCTCTCACATTCCCTTCCCGGCCTTTGACAGCACACGCGTTGGCCGGGGGCCGCCGTTTCGGGGCAACTGCCCCGGGAGACCCCGCTGTAGCTCCGCCGCCGCCGCCACTCCCTCTCGCCCCTCCCCCCCCCCTCCCTCCCTCCTCCTTCTCGTCCTCCTCCTACTCCTTCTCCTCCTCGCCCTCCTCCTCCTCCTCCTTCTTCTCCTCCTCCCTCATCCCGCCTCCTCCCTCCTCCCTCGGAGGCTGGCGCAAACTTCCTGGATCGGCGCTGGCACCCCCTCCCCAGCGCGCGGAGCGCGCCAGGGCTGGCCACAACGCCGATGCAGGAAGCCCGCGCTGAGCTCCGGAAAATGTATGTGTGTGCCCTTCGTTGTTGTTCTCCGGTTCCCTCGGCCCCGCCGACACCGATGACGGCTTCGTCGTCGCCGTGATCGACGACGTCACGGCGACGACGACGGCGACGACGACATCACGACGACGACGACGACGACGACATCACGACGACGACGAGGCCGACGCCCACGACGATGCGCCAATGTTCTTCGCCGCCGTTGCGCCCAACCACTTCACGACGACGACGACGACGACGACGACGACGACGACGGCGACGGCGACGGCGACGGCGACGGCGACGGCGACGGCGACGGCGACGGCGACGGCGTCGAGGGCGCGGCCTTGGCTGGTGTCCAGGGCAGCCGCCAGCGGCGCGCCCCCCGCAGCCTCCAGGACCTGCCGCGCGGGGGAGGGGGCGCGCGACCGCGTGACGGGCGGGGGGGGACTTGGGGGCAGGGGGGGGGGCAAGAGGGGTGCGGGAAGAGGAGGACGAGGAGGAGGAAGAGGAGGAGGAGGAGGAGGAGGAGGAGGAAGAGGGGGAGGAGGAGGAGGAGGTTCGGCGAGGTTCGGCGATGACGACGATTCACGCAGGCAAGCTGGGTGAAAAGCCAATACAACAACAATAAAGTTCATAGAGTCTATGGTGCGAGACAGCGTAGCAACGAAGTGCTCTAGGCGGCCCACCCTTTCGGCCAGGGCGGCCAAAACAGCAACGCTGCGCGCACCGCAGCCACTATTAGTAGCTACGGCCGGTGCCCAAAGCATCAGCGGCGTACGGGCGTGGGTCGCCCGCTGTTGGCGAGCCGCTCCCCGTTGGGGCCCTTGCCCTGTAACAGGTAGCGGCGTTTGTAGAATCGGCTAGTGCCAGGTACAGGAAGTCCTATACATGGCTTAGCGATTAGATGCGCGCGCGTCTCGCATCGCGCAGCGCATTGGGCACAGAAAACAAGAGGCCCGTTGCGCCATAGTCTATGAGAACTATGGGCAGCACGCACTCCCATCGGAAGCCCCTGACACGGTTGTGCCAAGAGGCCTCTGCGCGTGTGTCGATTTCTACCGCAGGTGTCGCAGTAGTATTTCATGCCACGCTTTATTATAGTGTGCCCTCTCGTGTCAATCAGCAGTGGTCTTGCACGAGTGGGCCCTTCATAGGGAACAGGGTCAGCGTCGGCGAAGTCGCACCTCGCGCAGCGCCTGAGTATCCTCAGGGCCATGCGCAGTGTGAAAACGGCAGAGCACTCTCTTGCGTGGCGAAGCGCTTCGGCATACCCATTTTTGGGATGCATCAAAGCGCCCTGTTTGGCAAACTCGTCAGCTGCTTGATTGCCCAACCACATTGCCAGAGGTATCGCATCACGAATTCTCTGACTATCGCTGCGGTGGCTGGGTATCCAGATCACATCAATGCCTTCACGCCCAACGTCGTGCACCAGGCGCCAGAATTCACGCCAGAGTTCCCCAAGGTGATTTCGAACGTGAGCACCTGAACCATCGCCACGATCCCATGCTTTCTTGAGTTCCAAGTAGTCGGTGACTATGACGATGTTTCTCGGCCCCTTGTGTCGGAGCGCTATGATCGCTGCCCACAGTTCGCCTGCCCCCGAGCACGTCCATGGGAAACGTACTGGGCCATATGCAGCCCCAAACACCCCGCCCCGATCATCGATCATGACGGCTGCCCAGCCAGCACGCGCCAGAAGAGGATGGTGAGCTTGCTTCCCCGATCCGTCAGTGCACACCAGCCCTTCGAACCCTCCATTGGGCGGTTCGCGGAACCAGACAACACGGTCATACGGATGTGGAGGTGGGAAGCCGTAATTCGGGTCGTAAGCTGGGTCAGGGAAGAGGCCCTTGCACGTAATGTACGTCATGGGGTGGTTGTCACCGTGCTCCACACGCCCTTGTGCGAGTAGCCTGCGTTCACCACCGCACCAATCTTGCCTTTCTGCTGCATGATAAAGACAACGATATAAGCGATGTGACGGGGTACCTTCTTCATGTTTACATAAGGCACACATGGGATTTGGTGCCGCCCCATGTCGGAAGAGGCGATCCTGCGTCCAAAACCCTCCTGCAACCCATGTCCGAATCAAACCCGCACCTTGGTCATCTTCTTTTTCCCTGAGCTCTTTCACCAATTTGGCAGCGGGTTCAAGTAGAGGTACTCCCTCGAAACCTTCTAGTCGGCACTCGCTTAAGATCTTTGCAGTAGTGGCTTGGTCCACCAACTTCCTCAGCGTGTGAACCCCGATCTCATGCAAGTCTATGAGCAGACCTTGGGGTGAGACAGACTGCATCGCAGTCTGCCTCGAACCCTGTGCTGTTATAAGGCTGGCCATATTACTGGGCATGAACCATTTGTCCCAACTGATGGCTTCCCACCCCAGCCGTTTAAGAGTGAGGAGTACGGCTCCAGCTGGTCCAAGTACTGCTCCCCAGTTGGCCGGCCTGCTCACCGCGTAGCTGTGGGCCATCTTCATCTGGTTTGGCGTGGCCCATCCAAGCCATAATGCTTTCAGCCAGGTAACCAGAGGCAGCGCGTTGGCGTCATAAGTCGGGTCACACTTCGGGTCGTCAGACAACATAAACTCGACTGTCCGAGATCGCCCGCGAGGTGGCCCGAAGATGGCAAAGGCAGCGGTGGCTCGAAGACTAGCAAGTTGCGCATCAGGAACGCCATGCACACGCATCCCATATGTAACAGCTGGTAGTCCTCCAGCTCTGTAAAGCCGACACACTGATCGTCCTCCACACGCGAGCCTGCGAAAGCGTGTAATACGAACTTTCATTTTAAAGGCCCGTTTGCTTTGAACAGGCCTTCCAGCTCTCATCATTCGTCTGTCAACACCGAGCTGCTTGACGATCCGTTTGGGCTGAAAACGATAAGATGACAGCTGCACCGCAATCTGCCTGGCAATTTTGCCATGGCTAGCAACTACTTGACCTTTGTCCAGGCTAACTTTCATTCTACGCTGCTTGAATTGTTCGCAAGCAAACTGAGCTGCCTGAGTTACAGTTTTGACTACGTCCTTTGTTTGTCCTCCAGCCTGCACGGTGGAGTCGTCGACTACCACCGAGAGGTCGATACTAGGCCATAGGTAATACATTCTGTCATAGATGTCCATGGTAAAGCATTTCATGACGCTTACAGCGAAACCACATCCTGCAATCACTCCACGGTTGGTCATGATAACATTGCTCATGTGGGATCCAAATTTGATGGACCTTCTACCCCCATAACAATGTAACAGCATGGCCATTCTGCGTCGTGGGAATCCGTGACGCACAGCAGAGTCCCAGAGAAGGTCATGATCGATGGTCTCGAACGCTTTGGCCAAGTCTATTAGGACCGCTGCTGTGTGTTTACCCATGGACTTTGTGGTCTCCACCATCAGGGCTTGCCTCCAAACTGCTTGTTCCGTGCTGCGGCCAGCACTGGCATATTCATAATGTCTCTTATGCCCTGCATTCCATCTGTCCTGTTGTGGCTTGCGGGCTTTATTGTATACGCGCAGCGCGTCGGGGAGCAAGCCTATCAGGCGATGCCCCCCGTCGGGCTTGGGTAACTGAGGCAACAGAGTGTTACGTAAATGCTCAGGCAACTTGCCGAGGCATTCCGCTTGATGCATCACTTCAGCAAATGCCGTGAGGCACTCATCCGAAAGCATCGCCATCGAACGAGGCCGTATTCGGTCAGTGCCCGAGGCAGTTTTGCAGCTGAAAGTTCTGGCAGCAAACCTGACATCCTGAGGAGTAAGCTTTGGTGGAGGCTCCTCATCGCCGAAGTCGTGTATCTTTTCGCAGAAGGAAGCAGCACCATCAGTATGCTCCCAAACCTGCTTCCAGACATCTAGATTTTCTTGGAGCCTCTGTGCGTGAGCAACTACACCTCGTCCTTGATGCTCTGCGCGTGCAGGCACCCAAGTTTGCGGCGCCTTGCTCCAAGCGTGCGCCTTGGCGGTGGTGTTTTGGACTTGCGTCTGTACCTCGCGTTTCCAAAGGGTGAGTCGCTTCTTGGCACACTTGATTTCAATGCTGGTTGCTTCTTTTGCCGCAGCCCAGCTCATGTCTCGCAGCCAGTCTACGCATAAGCACCATTCCGCCGTAGCGCGCATGATCCAGGTATTCCAAGTAACATCTGTGTTTTTGATGTTCCGGAGCTTTCTGATGGTGCGGAGGCGATCCTGGATGAACTTGGTGGTGACTGCCATCCCACGGTGCAATGCATTAGCTAGGTCAATGCACGTGTTGCCCGCCTTGCGCCACCAGCGTGATAGCTGACTGCCTTCAGCCACTGCCTTAGAGGTACTGCGAATTGCTGCCACTAACTTTAACTTTGGTTTATCAAGATCTCCACGCCCTTGATACGGCCTAACCTGATCAGGAGGAAGTTGATACCTATCAAGGAGCTCTTTTTCGGCCTGCATGGCCCATAAGGCGTAGGCCCAAGTCAGGTCTCCCTGATCACGAACAAGCTCGGTTTCTTTTACAACTTCCGTATAGTCAGGTGGCGGCCGCGGAGCTCCCATCGGGAGCTCCGTCGGCAGTGGCTTAGGTAGGCACATTTGTTGTATCAAGTTGGATCCTGCTCCTTTCTTTAAAGTGATCCCAACACCCCAATGCGTAGCAATAGGCAGGCCCTCAATCCTGTAGACTGACTTGACCATGCCACGCAAAGTATCAGAGACGAGGAAATAGTCGATGGTCCTCCCTTTTCCTGCACTACATGTCCAGACATTCGGCGCCACAATAGTTGCAGGGAAAGTCCTGAGCTCCCCAAGGTCTACGAGCTCCTGAGGCGTCATGTTCCAATCGGCCCCTAGGATAAACGGTCGCCCCACGGCCCTGATCCATCCCAAGACGTCTCTGAGGAGGTGTTTGTTGTACAAATCGACACCAGTACCTGAGTAAAAGTAGCAGGAGATGAAAAAGAAGCCTCCTGGTACCATTCCTTCGCAGAGCTGAGCATGGAACCTCTCCGACTGCGGGTACTGAAACCATCGTCCCAATGAGGGCGGTGCTGCCATGGCTATGTCAGCCGTCATGGCGACCCCAACCCCTGCAGACGCAGCATGGATCGCCTTGCCTTCTTTCGCGGAGGTGAGTGCTGCGTGCCATCCTTCGTGTTTTAACCTGGCAATGACATCTCCAATCTTTTGCTTGAGAAGTTTATGCTCCTGGATGGCCATGCCGTCGAATCCCAGACGTGCAAGCATCGCTCCAACTGCTGAGATGTTCTGTCCCTCCGCTTGGGCCGATGTAAGATTGACCGTCGCAAGCTTCCAAGTGGCTTCGCCTCGCGCGTGCACGGTCCTAGTTTGGGCCGTGATCTGAGAGTGCAGTTTGAGGGTATACGGCATCTCAATCTGACTCGCTAGAGGTATTAAGGGTTGGTCCACACTACTTGCTCCATCGGAGACTGCAGCATTTACCGCCACTGTCGGAAGCAAAGCTTTACATTCAGAAGTGAGGTCAATCGTTTCTGGACTGCTTACGTCAGCGGTCAAGTCAACAAATCGTTCATGCACCAAAACTTCATCACTTGTGAGGTCAATGCTCTCCAAGACTGCAGAAGTTTGTTGCAGAGGCACGGCAGGCTCCAAAGTCCCTATCAGGGAAACGGTGGGCTGCGCCCTGATCGCGGGGACTGGGAAACCCGTATCAGGCCAATCAAGGTCCACTATATTATGGGCCCAAAACTTCGACGTCGCACTCGAAATCGTTGCAACCTTCGAAGTAGTCGTTCCCTGGATTGGCTCCAGGGCAGCCCGCCGCAAAGGGCATGATGCCCCAGACGGCGTTCCCCCCTCCATGCATTGCTCCACCTCCCTACCTGAGCGCGAAGCTTCAGGCCGGGCAGGATCGTAACGCAGAGGTCCTGAGGCATTCGAGGAACCAGTACCCGTTCCCCCCTCCACACGATGCTCCACCTCCCGCCCCGAGCGCGAAGCTTCGAGGTGGGCAGGATCGTATCGTGGAGGTCCTGGGGCGCCTCGCGACGAATCGCTGCTAAATATTCTTCGTCTCGCGCTCCTGGATCGCAGCCGCCAGGCGCTCTTCGAATGTGGGCGCACCTTCATCCGCATGCTTGGTTCCCTCGGCGGCAGCGGGTGCGGCAGCAGCTGCAGCAGAGGCCGCTGGAGCAGAGCCAGCACCATCGTTGCCGACCGCTGCGGTGCCTGGCACAGGGTCTCCTCCTCCAATCTTCCTCTTCTTACCTTCGAGCCGTTGGAGTTGCTCTTTTTGGGCCGCCTGGGCAGCCTTGACTTTGTCGAGGGAGGCCTTGAAGTAGTCGGCCAACCCCTTCTGGATTTGCTGCGCCACTTCGTCCTTCCTCTTCGTGAGCTCCTCCACCTCCTGAGACTCGAGGTCATACAGCTCCTGTGCCTCCTGGGTCCCCAAGAAGTCATCCATGGTGAGGATGTTCTCCAGATCCAGCCGTCCCTCGCAGATCTCGCGGATGCTGATCTTGGGGGCCGTTTTGGGGGTCTCGGCGGCGTACTGGGACTGTAGATCCAGCACCGCCTGCTTGTGTTCCTGCCTGGCGTGCTCGAGCTGGTCCTTGAGGTTGGCCACCCGCTCAAGGACAGCGTCTCGGGACTTCGCCCAGCGGTCAAGCTTGTCGAGGTCCTGCTGGATCTGTTTCTGGATTTCCAGCTGGATGCCCTCGAACTTCTCCATGCGCTGCTTCGTGGTGGGTGGGCGAGGCTGGGCAGCCTTGGCCAAGGCCACCAGGCCCAAATAGCGCTGTTCACCCACCGGGTCTCCAGCGTCTCGGGCCATATCCGCCAGCTTCTGAGCTTTGTCAGCATCCATGAAGGTGACGAGGCCTTGAGGCAGCGGAGCCTGAGCGGTGCGCCCATCGGGTACACCTCGCCTGTCGTCTCCTCCTTTCCCACCCGCTCCCTCACCTTTGTCTTTGGCTTTTCCTCCGCCCTTGGTTCCTTTGACTGGCCCTGGGAGCAGAGGAGGCCATTCGAGAGCGAGGGGTGGAGCAGACAGAATCCCTCCATCAGAGGTCTCCTGTGGATGCTTTTTGCCCTTGCCCGTAAGTGATGTCCCGCACTGACGACAGAAGATATATCCTTTGAGATTTTTCTTGCAGCCACAGTTGGGGTTAGGGCAAGTGACACCGCGCTTCGTCCCATCGGAGATGTACCAGTCCCAGTCCTCGTCCTGGCTCGTATCACGAGGCCAGGTGCGAGTCCAGGTTCCTCCCCAACGGCGACGACGCTCCTCCGTCCATGGTGGCATTGAAGTGCGCCGAGCAGAAGCAACAGCAGCGCCTTTGCCAGCCGCCGCGCCTTTGCCGCCACCGCCGCCATGAGCCATGGAATCTCCGACAGGAGTCTTTGAAAGCTTTGGCCCGCAACGACAATTAGCCGTTACGAGTGTTTGTCGCTGCGTACGCGCAGGGTCGCCACATGCGCCGTAACGGCTGGGGAGGAGGAGGAGGAGGAGGAGGAGGCGGAGGAGGAGGAGGAGGAGGAGGAGGAGGAGAAGGAGGAGGAGGAGGAGGAGGAGGAGGAGAGGAGGAGAGAGGAGTGGGAGGAGGAGGAGGAGGAGGAGGACGAGGAGGAGGGAGGGAGGAGGAGAGGAGGAAAGGGAGGAGGGAGGAGGAGGAGGGAGGAGGAGGAGGAGGAGGAGGGGGAGGGGGATGACGACGACGATGATGATGATGATGCTGAGGATGATGATGCTGATGATGATGATGATGATGCTGATGATGATGATGATGATGAGCATGAGCATGATGATGATGCTGCTGATGATGATGATGCTGATGATGATGATGATGGTGGTGGTGGTGATGGGGATGATGAGGATGAGGATGATGCTGATAATGATGAGGATGAGGATTAGGATGATGATGATGATGGTGATGATGCTGATGATGATGGTGATGATGATGATGATGATGATGATGATGATGGTGGGAGGAGGAGGAGGAGGAGGAAGAGGAGGAGGAGGCGGAGGCGGAGAAGGCGGAGGAGGAGGTGCAGGAGTGGAAGGAGGAGGAGAGAAGGAGGAGGAGGAGGAGGAGGAGGAGGAGGAGGAGGAGGAGAGAGGAGGAGGAGGAGGAGGAGGAGGAGGAGGAGGAGGAGGGGAGAGGAGGCAAGAGAGGAGGAGGGGGAGGAGGAGGAGGAGGAGGAGGAGGAGGAGGAGGAGGAGGAGAAGGAGGAGGAGGAGGAGGAGGAGGAGGAGGAGGAGGAGAGAGAGGAGGAGGAGGAGGAGGAGGATGAGGTCGAGGAGGAGGAGAAGGAAGAAGGAGGAGGAGGAGGAGGAGCAGGAGGGGGAGAGGGACGAGGAGGAGGAGGAGAAGGAGGAGGAGGAGGCGGATGAGGAGGAGGAGGAGGAGGAGGAGGAGGAGAAGGAGGAGATGGAGGAGGAGGAGGAGGAGGAGGAAGAAAAGGAGGAGGAGGAGGAGGAGGAGGAGGAGGGAGGAGGAGGAGGAGGAGGAGGAGGAGGAGGAAGGAGGAGGAAGGGGAGGTGCGAGCTGGGTGCCTCATGGCACTGTGCTCGCCTCCCTCCCCTCTCCCGAAGTTTCGGCCTCTGGGACCCGCTCTTGGGCAGAAAACACGCCTCGTAGGGACGGGGTCGGGATGGCACCGTGCTCGCCTTTCTCCCCTCTCCCGATGTCGGCCTCTGAGGCCCGCTCGTGGGGCACTGGACCGTCCAAACACGGACCCGGGCGGAACAAAAAACGCCTCCTGGGGACAGGGTTGGGAACTCAGGGGCCGCGCGCTGAAAGAATCACATCGTCGGACGCCTGGGGCGGAGGAGGGAGGCGAGCTAGGTGCGCGCGCCCCCCTCCGCTCGGCCGCCCTCGCCGTCAGAACGGCGCTCGAACCGCTCTTCCACCTCGTCCGCCTGTCTCTGCTGGTCGGGCATGTCCTCCCACAGGCGGATTTTGGAGGACAGATCAAACATAGTAGAATAATGCCACAAAAAGGTAAAACAAATCAACGAGCAATCGTCCCCAGACTATGTTTTGACTGTTTCTGGATGTTCCTCCTGTAGAGGGACATGCCCGACTTAATCTTATGCTGCGCCATCGACATCCTGAGCTCCCCGAGCGCCGAGCGCCGTATCGAGTCTCCGATCGACAGCGCCGCCCCTCCTCGCCTAGCCCTCCCCCGGCCTCCCTTGTCCTACAGATCTTGCGGAGCTTCCACAGCAGGGTACTCCAATTCCTGCTCGAACGTTCCCTCCTCCCCATCCCCGCCCCCCCTCCCTCGTCTTCTGCCTATGTGTGCGTGCGGGGGTGAAGGATGGAACGGGTGGAGGAAAGGGGGGGGAAGAAGGGGAGGGTAGGGGAGGAACACGAAGGTAAGGAAGAATGATGGATGGGACACGGGAGATGGACGAGAGTCAAGCTATGTGGAATCGCGCCATATTCTCCCGCCCAGACCTTTCAATTGAACTGTGTTTGACTGTATCCTCGGACGTGTGTCATAGCCAACCTGGCGCTCCAAGCAAAACCCCATCGGGTCATGCGCAACCAGAAAAGAGGAGCTGCGTCCATAGGAGGAGGAGGGAGAGGAGGAGGTGGAGGATGAGGAGGAGGTGGCGGATGAGCAGGAAGATGAGCAGGAGGAAAAGGAGGACGAGCAAGGAGGAGGACGAGGACGAACTGCAGCAGGGACTCGACTGGAGGAAATGCGGGAAGAGCAGGAGGACCAGGGTAAGTCCGAGGAGGGGAAAGGTTTGTGTGTGGGGGGGGGGGCGACAACACTTGAAAAAGGGCTCGGCCCCAGAACAGGGGCCCCCGCTGGGGCGAGAGCGCCATTCCGAACGGGCGGGATCAAAGCGCCGCTTCGAAAAGAGGAGGCCCGCGCGGCAGCGGGAGCACCCCGCTGAAACACCGGCAGCAATCGCACTGAACAGAAACATAGGGCGACTCAACTGTGCCATTGTGTGCAAGGGAAAAAGACAGCGGAACGGTGGCCAAAGATCATCGGCATAGAGTCAGGGGTGGCACGAGAGTAGCACACCCTGGCTTGGAGTTGAGAACATGTTACGCTAAGGAGATGGCCTTCACCCTGAACCGAAGTCCAGGTCCAAACGTATGAACGTTCTGCGGAGAGAACAACACCCTTGTTAACGCCCAGGTTCTAACCCAAATGGCTGGTTTTCTTGACCGAGATTCCGAGTCCACGAAGGTTGACGTTTTTTTGTGTCTGCTTATTGCTGATGGGCAGATTCGTGATGTGCAGCTGTGAAGTAGCGAGGGCGTGGGGGGAGGCGGAGGGCGCGTGCCTTGCGTGTAGCTCGGCCCGCGAGTGAGCTAGGAGTGCCTGGCAGATCGGCGCTTGGAGCACGGCGGAGCGGCCTGCGTCTCGACTTGGGAGGCGGGCCAGGGTGCCTTAGATCGGCGGCGAGCGAGGGGGGAAGCGACAAGGAGAAGGCCTTCTCAGAGGGCGCTCCGAAGCGCTGTGGCCCTCTGAGGAGTTCTCTGCGTCCTCGGGGCAGGCTTCGAGCAGTTCTCAGAGGGCTGGTGGACTTCCGAGCCCTCTGAAACAAGGCCCGCCCGCTGCCACTTCCCCCCCCCCTGGCCCGCCGCCGATGAGGGCCTCGCGCGAGAGGCGTGCGGGGGGGGGCGGGGCTGCCAGCTCGGTGCGGGGGGCGCGCTGGCGTGGCCACGGCTCGGTCCGAGAGGCGTCCCATGGGGGGCCCGCTCAGATCCGACCCCCGAGAGGCACGCAGAAGGGCGCCCTGCAGCGCAGCTCGAAATGCGCGACCGGGTGACTTCACGCTCGATGTGGTGTAACCAGCCTCGAGCTCATCCCTATCCCTAAGATGGGCAAGCCAAAAGCGATGACAATCTTAGGGATCGGCCCTCAGAATCTGAGGGAATCCTGAAGATCGATATCGAGGTAAGGTGATGCCAAACATAGGGATAGGGAGATGTTTCAAACTGGTAAAAGTCGACATGCTAGGGGGCATACAACTTGACGCGGTAGGCGTGCTAAGGTGGCTGTCGGCACTATGTGGTAAGCACGCTGAAGAGGGGAGTCCCAGCTCGACTTTGGCGCGTGCGCAGGGCGACTTGCGACTCGATTGGGGGAGCATGCTGGGGGGACCCTCAATCAAGATGTGGGAGCCGTGGCAGGCGACTGAAGGGGTCGTGCAGCTCGATTTTGAAAGCGGGGGCCGGAGGGGAGAACACAACCCGATCCGGGCAGCGTGACCTGGGGAACCCGCGGCTCGATTTGGGAAGGGTGCTAAGGCGACCGACCGCTCGACTCGAAAAGCGTATATATATCCACTAGCGGGGGCATTAGGCCGATGCGAGCAGCACGGATAGAGAATGGTGAGGCATGCCAGGAGAAAGCTGTTCGCTCGATTTGAGAGGCGTGCTACGGTGACTTACAAAATCATGTGGAGCGCGTGCTACAACAGCCCGTCAATCCTGAAGGGCGTGCTGTTTCGCCTTCCACCTTTATCCTGGGAGGCGTGAACGGGGTACTTCGAACTCGACTTGATGTTCTTCACCGATCTGTCAGTCGTACTCCAGAAAATCGCATTTTGGATTGACAAGAGGTGATTGAGTTCATGAGCCCCATGTGGAGACATCCAGCTTGATGTGAGAGGAATGCTAAGGGAATTCAAACTTTACGATCCGTGATGGGGGGGACGTACACGTCGATTTGAGAGTGCGTTGGCAGACAAACAGTTCGATGTCAAGGCGACTTGCACATCAAGTTGGCGCACATGGCAAAAGGATTGCCAGCTCGACTCAGCAATCGTGTCAGGGTCATGTGCAACTGCGGGAGGCAGCAAGCGTGAACCATTTAGCCAGCTGCTTCTGGGGAAAACTCCAGCGCGGAATAAAACTTGGTTATCCCCTGGAAAGGACAGAACATGTTGAGGATGAGAGAGGCTAACGGCTAACAGTACATCCCAGCGCTCCGCAGGCCCTTGCATTGTCATCACTGATATCGATCGTCATGAATTCAATCTCAGACACGAGCGCGAAACCACCATGAGACGCTCCTCCAGCGCCACGTGGACGATACGCGAGCTCAGAGGGGATGCACATCTCCATCTTGCCGCGCTCGGCCATCAGCTGCATTGCCTCTGCCCAGCCCTTGATCACCTGCATGATCGCGAAGGTTATGGGCTTATCCATGTCGTCCGAGGAATCAACTTCGTACCATCGATGAGGGTGCCCTTGTAATGGCACGAGCACGGGGTAGCGATGCCCTGGTAGCGTTTCCCATGCCGCTGATGCATCAGGTCAGGAGGCTTACGCGTGAAGACGTCCGCATCCTTGGAGTGCTCTTCGAGAAATGTCTTCCAGGGAGTGGCCACGGAGGAGGGCCAACACAACAACAGCCCTGGGGACAATTCGAGTCAGAGGCACGGTGGCTGAAGCCAAAATGGCTACGGGCTTGGGAAAGCTAACCCTGTAAGGTCTTTAGAACACCCTCCAATTGGTGGTAGCTGATTATTTCTCGGCGGCCTTATCGAAGGCCTGGGGTCCCACCAGTGGAGGGTAACTGATTAGCTCTCCCCGCGGCCTCCTCGTGCCATTCCTCAGGAGGAGGAGGAGGAGGAGGAGGAGGAGGAGGAGAAGGGAGGAGGAGGAGGAGGAGGAGGAGGTTTTTGGACCAGTCAGTCCTGCTCACCGCCGACAAAACAAAGGGGCGGGAACCAAAACTACAAACTCTCAGCGGCTCGCATCACGCCGCAGGCACCGGCACCCCCCCACCGAGCCCGGCCGGGGCCCTCCCGGGCCCTGGCACGAGGCGTGGGCTCTCTGGCCGAGATCCGGCGCTCCGGCGGACCTGCACCGCCATCGTGAGGCCCGGGTCGGCCCCTGGGGCAGGCACGGCGGTGGCGAAACTGTGCCCCCCGTGCAGCTCGGGGCGGGAGCTCGATCTGGCAGCCGTGCCGCGGGGGGTAGGAAGGCACCAACTATACACCAACACCGATCATGGCCCAGGATCACCCTGGGCCCAGGATCGGTGTATACGCCCTCCTGCCTTGCGCAAGAAGGCATATACACCGATCCTGGGCCCAGGGTGATCCTGGGCCATGATCGGTGTTGGTGTATAGTTGGTGCCCTCCGAGGGGGGGGCCTGTCGGCCGATGTGGAGGACCTGCTGCGGCGGCGCTCCACTCGATATGACATCCTCGCCCCTTTTCCGGGGAGCCCCGAGTCGAACATAGAAGTCGGGTCGGCGAGCGGAACAAGTCGGGTCGGCGGAAATCGGCAGCCGAGTCGGGAAAAGTCGAATCGGCGGAAATCGGCAGGCTAGTATGCGTCCAAGAAGAAATCGGAGACCAAATCAGAATTCGAAACCGAATCCAATCCGAATCGGAATCCATCGAAGTCGAATCGAATCGAATCGAATCGGAAGAATCGAAACGAACCATGCCCTTTCCGTGACTTCCGTTTCAGCCATCTCCACCTTATCGTTGTCCTCTTCAACCATCTGCTCCTGCCCTTTCTTCCATCCACGCCCCGCCTCTCCTCGCCCACCGACAGAACAACTCGAGTTCAGGCCCTGCTCGAGCCCTGTGAAGCCTGGGCCCAGAACGGGCTAAGACAAACACGCGGCTTCGATGAGTCGTTTCCTGTGCTCGCTCGCCGAGATTCTGAAGTCCCACCGAGCTACTCCTTGAAATCCAGCTCGGGATCAGGCATTCTCTGCTCTCAAACGCAAGGCTGAACTCCTAGGGGGCAGCAACGAAGTCTGACCAACAACCACATTGAGCCGACGCTCTGCGTCCCCCAAAAAATGTCGTGGCGACACCGACTACGCGATTCCAGCTCGAACCGTGCAATCCCCTTGGCCCGCAGAGGGGCTTGCCGCTCCAACCTCCACCCGCCAGCGCACCCTGAGGCGAGGGGCGGACAGGGCCTCCTGTGTGTGCTGCCGCTGCTGATGCACGCGGGTGCCCTCTCGAGCGATCCCGGACGATCCCTCTTCCTCCGCCCCTCCTTGGCAACTCATGGGGGCCTCCTATACCACTTTGCTGGCTCCTGCAAACCGACGCTAATCGACGATACATCGACGCTAACCGACGCGAACCGCGGCTAACCGATTCTAGATCGGCGCGATCTCATCGATTACCAGACGCTGGTGCGCTCTTTAGACGCGGGTGCACAAGGCTCCCATGATTTGCTACCGAATCTTCCTGCTCCTCCCCCGCCCCTCACCGCTGGGACCGCTTCCGCGGACGAGGTCCTCACGTAGTACTGGTCGCCCAGCTCGAGCGGCTGTGGGCCCAGTGACTTTGTTTGATCCGCCTGGCCACGTACACAAGAGCGACGACGACGACGACGGCGGCGGCGGCGGCCGTGGGGATGACAAAACCCACAGCCACGACAGCCACTACGACAACGACGGCGACGCCCTGTTCTAGGGCGCACCCGGGTGCACCCAACGCTGGCAGGCGCCTCCACCCAAGCCTTCCTCGGGGCGACTCGAGGTGCCTCCCCCTCATGCCCGGCTCCGGGCGTTGGGAGCACCAACGAACCCTGGGGGACAAAAAACCGCTGGGCCTCCAGGAGGGGCTGGAGACCTCCGCACGGCGCGCTCAGAACGCCGAGACGTCGGGGGGCCGGGCGGGACCCGGGGGTGCGCTCCCCATCAGCTGCGCCTCGTCGAGGGCCCTCCTGGGGAGGCCGAGGTGGTCCCGAGCGGCCGCCCGAGGCCCGAGAGAGACGGACGGCCGAGCGGCCGGAGCCTCCCTCTGGAGGTCACGAGGAGCAAGAGGGCGACGGTGTGGCAGAGGCAGGCGACCCCCCAGGTGGCCCCCCATACCTCGAAGACGGCCCACAAGGCCGCCGGAGGACGCAGAGAGGGCTCCCAAAGGCCAGAAGCCGCAGCAGCAGCAGCACAATCACACCCAGAGCACTATGAGCATTGCTCGGTTCTGCGTGGCCATGACCAGCGCCACGGCCTTGTCTGCTCCACCAGTGCCAAGCGATGCTAAACGAACGGTCGCTACCGCAATGCGCCGCTGGCAACAAAAAACAGCACGGCGGCTTCCCAGCCGGAAAAACTCCATGCTGGAGTGCTAGATATTCAGTACCACCTCCACGATCACAGCACGGATCGGGAGATCGGCCTGAGTGGCACAGTGCGGCTGTCGGACTACGCAATTCAGCGGAGGAGTGACTCCCATCAGCCTCTGGGCGTAAGTGGCTTAACGTTCCGACGTGTCCGAACTCCACTATTCCCTTTCGAGGAGGAGCGCCCTACTGCTCCATATTAACAAACAGCCCAGGGCCCAATCGTTAGGGTCCCAACGCAGGATCGATGCCCCCCCCCCGCCCTCCCCCTACCATCCACTCCATACCCACCCAGCACCTTCGGGCAATCCCACCTTGGAGATACATCCAATACATCAAGATTGCGTTCCCAACGTAGGTTGTCAATTTCCGTCCTTGGTGCCCGTTCCTGGTATGTTATCGAATTAACCGTGCAGGTGCTCGATCTAAGTCAGTGCAGGATGTTATTAATGCGAGTAGACTCGGGATACATATGTACGCGGTCTTGGTGTGCGGGACACCAGGTGTTAGTTATTGATGTCTATTTGTCGTGTGCGTTCCAGGAATGTGCTCGTGATGTATGCTATTAATGCGTATGCTGGTGTCTGGTTGTGGTGTAGGGTTGCTGTGTCAGTCTTGATGATGGTGTTGGGTGTCTGATGTTGGTGTGTGTGTGTGTGTGGCGCAGGTTATTGATGGCGGGTCTTGATGTCTGTGGCTGTTCCTTGCTATTGACTGGTGCAGACGTTGTTGGTGCCACTTCTTGATGCATACTCTTGGCAGGACGGCCGCCCTTTGGGGCGGTATCCTGACTCCTTCCCCTCCCCCCTCCCCTGTGGTCTGGACACGGTTGAGCGCCGCTCACGAAGAGGTTGTCTCCGAATGGGCCCTGGTGAAACACGCGAGGCGTCAAGACGCGAATAGCAGAGAGCAGGGACCCGCATGGTCGTGCCTGCCGCTTTAACCCCGCTGCCCTCTTGCTCTCTCGCAACCTCGGGGCAAGACGCAGCCCCGCAACCGACCGCAACTGTGACGGCAAGAAGAAAAGCCCCGCTGGGTCAAGTATCGACCGCGTGCTCGCCCGAAGTGCAGTCCGCGCTGAGATTCAGCCCACAGAAGAAAACGCTTTATAAACAATGGTGTTCCCCTTTCGGGGAACTCTGGAGCAAGAGGTGCGCCTACCGTGCACGGATAGTCGACAAACTGCCATCTCTCTCGAAGCTTCTGCCAAGACGCTGGGTGAAAAGAAGGAATCGCCCGCTTGATCATCGGCGCACGTGAACGGGGCTGGAACCCTCCGCTCCGCCCCCCCACCCCGGCCTTCGCATGTGAAAGTGAACCGTGCATTCCACTACGGCCGATTTCTGCCTTGACCATTCTTATGCCACCGTGCGGACCGTCCCTCGGAAGTCCCCACAGGGCGTCCACTACACCTTCCGCACGCGTGGACTTCGCACCGCAGGCTGTTTGCTGCCAGACATGAAGTCCGAATCGAGCCATGGATGGCGTTCAGCCTTGCACGCCTCGGCGTCGAGGCAGCGAATGAAAAATCAGGACGCTTCCCCCCAGATCACAGCCATCGTGAATACAAGGGCCAGTGGGGGCGACTCTCGAGCGGTGGCTCTAGGGCTGACTTCAGCACCCCTCTGGGTTTGGTGCGTGGTTGCTGCGCTTCTTGCCAAGCTGCCAGGCGGGGGCCGGGTCGTAGACCATGAAGCCCCTCAGCTGCGCCTGCTTGTCCGGGTCGTCGCCCTGGGTGATGTCAGAGAGCTCGTCGGCTTCTGCCGCGTTCAGCCACCACACGAAGTTCCTGCAGTACCTGGAGGCAAGGTCCCAGGCCGACGGGTTGCGCCTCGCCTCCTGGCAGAAATGGCTCGGGCTCACCAGCGTCAGGCTGCTCTGGTCGGCCGCGGTGCAGTCGCCCAGATTGTACCACTCCGTCGACCACATCGCGGGCTCCGCGATCCAGTCCTCGCCTTTGTCGACCATCTCCCGCACCACCTTGCCCTCGGAGGTCAGGCGTTTGTACTGGAATCGCCCCTGCACCAGCAGGTACATGTGGCTCGGCTTTTCACCGTGTATGAAAAGGGGGTCAGTGTTTGCAAACTGTTTGGTGGAGATTGCCGTCCTCGCCAACCTGAACGCAGTCAGTTTCGACAGTTCCAGCAACTTTCGGACAAGCGGGTATATGGTAAGATGCGAATGCAGTTGAAACAGCAGCTCATTTTGGAGCTGCTCTGACAGCATCGTCAAAATCTTGATCTGCGAGAAAGTCTTGTTGCGAGCCTGATAGCGCCATGCGTGATGAAGGTAGCGTTGGATGCGCATGGAAAGGGTCGGTTCCACAGCGTTACGCTTCAAATAAACTCGCAAATCCCAAAACAGTTGAGTTTTCTCCTCCTTCAGGCTCCGAAATTGTGCAAGGCTGCCAGTGATACTGCCGACTACGTAGGAGAAGCCGACCAACGCGCAAACCACTACGGAGATCGCGAAGACGCGTTCAAGAAAATTCTGAGGCTGGATATCCATAGGCGCTGGAGTGAACTGCGTCAATGACCAATGGAGGCAAGTCGCATACAAGTAGTTCCACTTCTTCTCATTCATGTTGTAATGGATAAGCCATCTGTCGTCGCCCTCCATCTGGTTACTGATTGCATACCACATGCAGCTTATGAAGTGGCTGAGGGTCAGCAAGAGCATCAACATCCCAGTGATATTCGCCACGATGTTGACTGATTGTGAAGAGATCCATTCGTTCAAGATCTGCCACAATTTCCTGAGCCGCGCAATCCGGGCGAGCCGCAGAAGACGCACGATGCGCAAATTCCTGAGCAGCCTGACGATCCCAGCGCCCTCAACAGCACTATCGCACGACGTAGCCCGTTCAAACCTGACTCCGACGCTGAGCAACACAATGACCCAATCTGGCACCAACACCACCATGTCCACAATGAACCATGTCCTCATGTATTTCAAAAGAATCAGCCACGGAGACCGCACGGTCACCAACCCCGCTTCGTAGCCCATGGTGAGAGTATGTGGCACATTCAATGTCCAATACACGAGCGTTAGAAGATCCATCGCGAAGGTAAGTCTGTTCTCCGGAAAGCAGAAGACAGCCAACGGAACAATAAGCATATCCCAGCAAATCTGCCAACGTGCAATGAGCACGCTGTGGAGTGCTCAGATGCTCATGCAGGTGTGAGTGGAAGACAAAACAGTTTGGCTCTCATTATCACCGGACCCAACATTTGCCTGAATGTGCTGGCTCTCCTGTAGCTCTTGGAGTACCGCGTAAGCCTCGATGACGATTTTGTTTACAAAAAACGTGTTCGCGACCATGGAACCAAGGGGAATCAGCACATCGTGCAAGCGGTGCGAAATCTGTATGCGCTGCTTTGATCGGCGGCGTCTCGGGTTCGAGTTGCGGCTGGGCTCCAACATGGATGCTGCAGTGCGCCTAAAAGGAAGGTCTGCGTATACACACGGATGAATCAATATGCGGTGTGGACAATTTGCCATTGCTCGGACGTCCATTCCCCCTTGCAAATTCCGGCCTCGTGCGTGTACTTTCTCGCGAGATGATCCGGGATGCTCCTCGAAGGTCACCGTCAAGAAAAAATGTGGTGCAACGATGTGTTGGCATCTGCACGTGACCTTCCACTGTCGAGCAAACATCCCACCAACCCACCCGCAACGCTTTCGCGAAAGCCCACGAAGGTCATGAGTGCAGCTTCCCCTCTGGACTTGCTCGCAGATCTGAGATGGCACACTGATTAGCGGCCCATGCTAATGCTAATCAACGACTCGGCGAGCGAGTGATGATGGTGACGACAACTTTGGCGACGACGACGATGATGATGGCGATGGTGACGGTGATGTTGGTGATTATGATGATGATAATGATGCTGACGATAATGATGAGGAAGATGAATATGAATCTGAACATGATGATGATTACGATGATTATGATGATGATGCTGCTGATGATGATGCTGATGCTGATGCTGATGATGATGATGATGATGATGATGATGATGATGATGATGTCTCAGACGATTGCGAGGATGATGACGTCGGCATCGACGATGGCGATGCTGACGATAGCATTGGTGATCACAACGACGATGGTGATGATAGTGATGATGGCGATGGTAATGCTGACGCTGGCGATGACGATAGTTCGGTGAGGCGCAAAATTCGGGTACGGGGGACTCGGGTTGGCCTGACGGGGCCATCATGACATTGACGAGACCCAGTCTGACATCTGACGCGAGCTCCCGCTGCAAACATCCCACGAACACCAGACCGTCAAAATCCATGACGCGCTCGTCAAAAGAAGACGACAAACCCGAGTTGCAGGTTGCTTCTTGGCATGGGTCTCCACTGTATGCTGAAGCTACAGCCTGAGCGTCAGCTATGCTGGGAGGGTATGCCAGGGTGGCTCTGCCGGGGCAGGGGTGGAAGGGGGAGCACTACATTGCCCAACCGCCCCAACACGGTCGAAACGGCGAATGTAATGAACCAAGGGCGCTCCAGGACGCCCAAGATGGCCTCAAGACCACCCAAGAGGCCTCCCAGACGATTCAAGAGAGCCCCAAGAGGGCCCCTTTAGAAGGGCCTAAGAGGACCAAATCTGCGTGGCATGATTTTAACAAAACCGCCGATTCGGCCAAAGATACCTCCAAGACCGCCCGTGGACATGGGAAAAGGCCCCCAAGAAGGCCCTCAGACGGCCCAAGAGGGCCCCAAGATGGCAAAGGAGGCCATTTAGACGACCCCAAGAAGCCCCAAAGACGACCCCACGAGGGGCATAAGAGGGGAACTCGAACGGACTCTACGAGCCCTTCATCCCAAAGCAGGCACCCGAGGCGCCCCCATGAGGCTCCAAAGGGCCTCCAAAAGGCCCCCAAGAATTCCCGGGCCCCCAGGAGACCCCAAGAAGCCCCCACGGAACCCGCAGAAAGCCATCAAGAGGCCCCAAGGGGCGCCGCCTCGCGCGCTGTCAGGTTGGAGGTGCATGGTCTGATTCCCCAATCCGTGCTTGCACTGAAGGGGTCCTGGCTGATCTTGAAGGATCTGGCGAAAGTCGGCGCCCGACTCCGGCGGCCGCCCGGTTCCCTGGTTCCCAGTTCCGGGCTCCCGGGGTCCCGGCTCCGGGTTCTGGGCCGACTTCGCTGGGCGGCAGGGTTCCCAGGTTTCCGGCCGGGTTCCTGGGTTCCTGGTCGATCTCCTTTCTCGCCATCTCACTATCGATCGGACTATCGATCTCACAATCGATCTAACTATAGATCGCACGAGCGATCTCACACTCGATCACACTATCGATCTGACTGACTCGACTTCACTACCGGTCTCACGATCGGCCTTACGATCGTCCTCGCCATCGATCCCACTTTCGACCTTACTATCGAACCTACAATCGATCTCAGTGTCCATATCACTAATTCTCAAGCCATCCACTGGTTGGGGTTTAATTCGGTATTACTCGGAAGCGAAAGCGCTGAACTAAGAACCAGCGCAGAACTCCAGACACCTCGAACCCCGAACACCTTCGTTACTCGCAATGCCATGGCGACACTAGCCAGAGGCCATTCAAACAGTTGCCAGCAGGGACTCCAAACAATGATTTATTGCACTGTGGATGTGAAGGCGAAGTGGTGCAATATGTGTGACGCAAGCAATGTGCCACAAGATATGCGGTGAACGCGATGTGGTAGACTATAGGCAGTGCAAGCTCTATGTAGTGCAAGCTATGTGGTGTATCGCACAGGCACCCAGGGCACCACCAACACGTTGCAATCTGCTTCGGGCAGGCCGGGGCCGCTTACATTATGAGCTGCTGCGGCTTTCCGGGCGGAGGGTGCGAGGAGCGCAACGCCGACTTGACCCTCGAAGGCTTCCAGAGGCCGCGTGGCCTCGGCACGGTGCCAGCCTGGAGGCCGTGGGCCTCTCGGGAGTGCTGGCCCTGGCAGGGTGGCCCCTGCCTGATGGCCGCGGCAGGGCCCACCTGCGTGCCTGACCACGGCACCCCATCCCGCCTCGACTAATGGGGGATGACGATTAATAAAAAAATGGAGGAGAACGATTAAACAAATAGTTTTCTTCTATTTCTGCATAATTTTCTGACTGCAGGAGAACGGTTTTTTATAAAAAGAAAAGAAAAAAGTTGTCCAGCCCGCGGCCGGTTTTTTCTAATCGTCATCCCGGGCGCCGCCGCGTGAACACGACCCCCGGTCATCTATTAACCGTCATCCTCCATGCACTACATCCTGGCCAACGCCGAGTGCGTCAAAATGTCCGTTGGGACCTCGGGCTGGCCAGGCACGCGGCGCTGCTGGGCCAGCCCGCCCCAGCAGGCGTGGACCCGGCCGCCGCTCCCGGCCCTCGGTGGCGCTGCCACCGGCGGCCGGAGCCCAGCAGCTGCACGCACGGGTTGCCGAAGATGCTCTCGGCGGCGGCATGGCGGCGCAGTGCGAGGCGCCGTACCGCGAGGCGCTCAGGGGGGTGCAGGAGGAGGAGGAGGAGGAGGAGGAGGAGGAGGAGGAGGAGGAGGAGGAGGAGGCCGGGCTCAGCACCACACGGCGGGCGTGGTCGGGGGTACGGCACAAGCGGTCCCAGCGCCCGAGCGTTCGCACATGCAGCTGCGTGCTGCGCGCGAAGCGGATGCTGGCGGCCAGAGGCGGCGGCTAGGCGGCAGATGCTGCCGCAGACGCGGCTTTGCTGAGGCTACGGCGCCTGC
>CAUYUJ010012969.1:0-2500 GCA_963575745.1 Prorocentrum cordatum | reverse complement strand
AAGCTCTTGGGAGCCTCTGTTATTTGGCGTCTTCTGGCCTTCGTGAGGGTCCTGTCGGTTGGCCCCTCTTGGACCCTCTCGTGGCCCTCTTGGGCCGTCCTGGGGCCCTCTTGGGCAGTCTTGGAACGTCTTGGAGGGCTTTGGCAGTCTTAGGCCTGTCTTTGAAGCTCCTTTGGGCCTTCTTGGGGGCCTCTTGGGGCCCACTTGGTTGAGAGCCTCTTGGGGCCCTCATGGGTCGTCTTGCGGCCCTCTGGGGCCGTCTGGGGGCCCTTTTGGGGCGTCTTCGGGTCTTTTGAGGGCCGCCGTCATGGAACGATCCTTGGGGCCCCTTGGGCCGTCCTCGGCCGTCGGAAGCCCGAAAAACGACGACGAGGACGTCGAGGACGAAGACGAGAACGAAGGCGACGACAACGACGACGACGACGAAGACGACGACCACGACGACGATGACGACGACGAGGACGAGGACGAGGACGAGGACGAGGACGAGGACGAGGACGACGAAGACGACGACGGCGACGACGACAACGACAACGACGATGACGAGGACGAGGACGAGGACGAGGACGAAGAGGATGAGGAGGAGGAGGAGGACGACGACGACGACGACGAACACGACGGCCTCCACGGCATCCAGAGCACCCCTCGCGAGGCCCAGAGGGCCCCAGGGGCCCCAGGATCGAACGAACGGCTGAGGACACCCTGGGACAGGGGCCCCTTGTCGCCACCCCCGAGCGGAAAGAAGAAACACCACTTGCCGAACAAGTCCATGCCCGATCTGGCCATCGCTCGGACGTCCATTTCCTGTGCTTTTTTCGGTTTCGTGCGTGGTTTTTTCGCGAAATGATCAAGGATGCTCCTCGATGGTCCTCGCCGAAGGAACAATGCACACGTCCGAGCGATGCCAAGCGATGGCACAGCCAAGCAGGACGCCCCCCGTCTTTCGAGGGCGCGCCACACCGTACCTGCTGGTCCGCCCGAGGGTCCGATCGGCCGCGCACCTCCAGGCTCGGCGCGGTGGGAGCCGCCGGCCGGGCGGAATTTCCGCGCAGGCAGCGATTGCGATGGCACGCCCGATTCCTGCAGCGCACAGACTGCGGGCAATAGTTATATCCACATCCAGTGCGTCTTGGATTCTTGGGCTCTCTTCCCCAGAAACCGTAGACGCACTGGATATGGATAGTAATCTGGCCCCAAGAGGCTTGATTTTATCCATATCGAGTGCGCCTCGGCGTTGCGGCACCTCTTCCCAAAAAGTCCACGACGCTCTGGATATGGATATAAGTACTGCCCGCACAGACCCCTACCTGCGACGCACTGCGCCGCAATGCGAATGGGAATCCAGACTTCTGTTGCTCCCACCGTACGTAAGGACCACGTCTCGGGAACGATTCCGAGCACCCAGAAAAAACAAAGAAAGCATCGAAGCAGTGTCGAGCGAGTATGGCCACCCAGGGCCGGACTCGTGAAGGCCCTCCAGTGTCGGTACTTTCTTGGTGCTCGAAATTCCTTCTGGTGATCAGGACTGCAGCAGGTTGGAACATCAGAAATCCAAAGGCCGACGTCGTCGCAGAAGGAAGCCAGCAACGAGCCAGCAGCACGCCTCGCGCCGCACGGCGCCGCGAGAAGCGAGATGCCGGCGTCCGCACGCGACCACCGCCAGAAGGCGGGTCACCGAAATCGGAAGGCGAAAATGCCTCAGACAGGCCCCCGAACGGCGCACTGAAGCACTACGCGATTTGAGAGACCTTGCACTGAAAGCAGACAGAGCAGGCGCTCTGGGCATGGCCCTGTGGTCCAGGACACACCTCGAACGCCCACAAGCCCAAACCTCCTCCTCCCCCAGATGTCATTCCTCCAGGTGCGTCCCCCACTGATTCCCACGGGCGCTGGGGGGAACACACAGAACTGCAATTCAGCCAACTACTGGCCCTGTGCGTCCGTTCACACACAGGCGCTGTCATGAGGAAGGGGGGCGGCGGTGGGGGGCAAGGGAGCGTCCTTCGATCCTGCGCAAGCCTCCTTCACTGAGCGGATCCCCGCCAGGGCAAACGGCATCGGAGGCGGGAATCTGGGCATCTACACAGACGTGCTTGTGCGTATGCTCCCCCGTCCACACTTGAGCAGGGACCGACCGTCCCGGCAGTCCTATAGTCATACCACTACATGTTCTTAGAACCCAAACATGTTCTAAGAACAAACACAATGTTCTTTGAACATAAACCCGATGTGATAAACAATACAGACTCCGCCCGAAAAGCTCTAAGAACATTCCTTGGAAACCACAAAAGGTTATTAGAACATGGTTTTTGGTGGGGCCATAGGCGAGCCAGGACGCCTCGCCGCTGCTTGACACACGGGGCGCTTTCGCGCGCCGAGGCAGGCAAGCACATCATCGAGAAGGTGCACTGGCACACAGCCCGGCGCAAGTCCCCCCCTCGGCAGGGGAGGAGGAGGAGGAGGAGGAAGAGGAGGAGGAGGGGGAGGAGGAGGAGGAGGA
>CAUYUJ010012968.1:2500-12093 GCA_963575745.1 Prorocentrum cordatum | reverse complement strand
TTTTCCTTCTCTCCTCCTCTGGCACCTTTTGCCCGCGGCCAGTTGGCTGGACCTGAGGCCCATGGTCAGTTAGTGCTACGTGCCCCCCTGGCGAAGCCCGACGCGTGCTGTGTCCCGCCCGCCCGACCCAACCCGCCCGTCAGGGTCTGCCCGACCCGACCCGACCCTTCCCGCCCGTTAGGGTCCGCCCGCCCGACCCGACCCGCCAGTTAGGGTTCATGCGCGCTCATTCGAGCGCGCCCCGCACTTTAGTGCCCCGCCCGCCCGACCCGACACGTCCCGCCCGTTAGGGTCCGCCCGCCCGACCCGACCCGCCTGTCAAGGTTCACGCGTGCTCGCTCTGGCGCGCCCCACACTTTAGTTTCCCGCCCGACCCGACCCGCCCGTTAGGGTCCGCCCTACCCGACCCGACCCGTCCTGTTAGGGTTCACGCGTGCTCGTTCTGGCTTGCCTCACACTTTAGTGTCCCGCCCGCCTGACCCGACCCGCCCGTTAGAGTTCACGCGTGTTCGCTTCGGCGCGCCCCACACTTTAGTGTCCCGCTCGCTCGACCCGACCCGCCCGTTAGGGTCCCCCCGACCCGCCCGTTCCCGTCCCGCCCGTCAGGGTCCGCCCACCCGACCCGACCCGCCTGTTAGGGTTCACGCGTGCTTGCTCCGGCGCGACCACACTTTAGTGTCCCGCCTGCCCGACCCGACCCCGCCGGTTAGGGTCCGCCCGACCCGACCCGACCCGGACCGCCCGTCCAGGGTCCGCCCGCCCGACCCCGATATCTGCGAGAAGGGTTCACGCTGTGCTCGCTCTGGCGCGCCCCACACTTTAGTGTCCGCTGCCCGACCCGACCCGCCCGTTAGCGGTCGCGCCAACCCGAACCGACCCGCCGTTAGGGTTCACGCGTGCTCGCTCCGGCGCGCCCCACACTTTAGTGTCCCGCCTGCCCGACCCGACCCGCCCGTTAGGGTCCGCCCGACGCGACCCGACCCGACCCGACCGCCCGTTAGGGGCCGCCCGCCCGACCCGACCCGCCCGTCAGGGTTCACGCGTGCTCGCTTCAGCGCGCCCCACATTTCAGTGTCCCGCCTGCCCGACCCGACCCGCCCGTTCCCGTCCCGCCCGTTAGGGTCCGCCCGACCCGACCCGACCCGCCCGTCAGGGTCCGGCTGCCCGACCCGACCCGTCCTGTTAGAGTTCACGCGTGCTCGCTCCGGCGCGCCTCACATTTTAGTGTCCCGCCCGCCCGACCCGACCCGCCCGTTAGGGTCCGCCCGCCCGACTGGACTCGCCCGTCAGGGTTCACGCGTGCTCGCTCTGGCGCGCCTCACATTTTAGTGTCCCGCCCGCCCGAACCGACCCGCCCGTTAGGGTCCGCCCGACGCGACCCGACCCGTCCCGCCCGTCAGAGTCCGCCTGCCCCGACCCGACCTGCCCGTCAGGGTTCATGCGTGCTCGCTCCAGCGTGCCTCACCCGTTCGTGTCCCGCCCGCCCGACCCGACCCGCCCGTTAGGGTCCGCCCGACCCGATCCGACCCGTCCCGCCCGCCCGTCAAGGTCCGCTTGCCCGACCCAACCCGCCCGTTAGAAGTCACGCGTGCTCGCTCCGGCGTGCCTCACACTTTAGTGTCCCGCCCGCCCAACCCGACCCGCCCGTTAGGGTCCGCCCGACCCGACCCGACCGTCCCCCCTTAGCGTTCCGCCCGCCCGACCCGACCCGCCCGTTAGGGTTCACGCGTGCTCACTCGAGCGCGCCCCACATTTTAGTGTCCCGCCCGCCCGACCCGACCCGCCCGTCAGGGTCAACCCAACCCGACCCGACCCGCCCCGCCCGCCAGGGTCCGCCTGCCCCGCCCGACCCGCCCGTCAGGGTTCACGCGTGCTCACGCGCCTCCACACCTTAGTGTCCCGCCTGCCCGACCCGACCCGCACGTTAGGGTCCGCCCGACCCGAACCCGTCCCGCCCGTTAGGCTCCGCCCGACCCGACCCGACCCGCCCGATTAGGGTTCACGCGTGCTCGCCTCTGGCGCGCCCCCCACACGTTAGTGTCACGCTCTTCCCGACCCGACCCGCCCGTTAGGGTCCGCCCGACCCGACCGTCCCGCCCGTTAGGGTCCGCCCGCCCGATCCGACCCGCCCGTTAGAGCTCACGCGTGCGCGACCCACAGTGTAGTGTCCCGCCCGCCCGACCCGACCCGACCGTTAGGGTCCGCCCGACCCGACACGATCCGTCCCGCCCGTTAGGGCCGTTAGGGTCCGCCAGCCCGACCCGACCCGCCCGTCGGGGTTCACGCGTGCTCACTCGAGCGCGCCTCACACTTCAGTGTCCCGCCTGCCCGACCCGACCCGCCCGTTAGGGTCCGCCCGACGCGACCCGACCCGTCCCGCCCGTTAGGGTCCGCCCGCCCGACCGACCCGCCTGTCAGGGTTCACGCGTCTCGCTTGGCGCGCCCCACACTTTTTTTTTTTTTTTTTTTTTTTTTTTTTCTTTTTTTTTTTATGTTTTTTTTTTTTTTATTTTTTTTTTCTTTTTTTTTTTTTTTTTTTTTTTTTTTTTTTTTTTGTTTTTTTTTTTTAGTGTCCCGCCTGCCGCCGACCCGACCCGCCCGTCAGGGTCCGCCCGACCCGACCTGTCCCGCCCGCCCGTCAGGGTCCGCCTGCCCGACCCGACCCGCCGTTGGAAGTCTCGCGTGTTCGCTCCGGCGTGCCTCACACTTTAGTGTCCCACCCGCCCGACCCGACCCGCCCGTTAGGGTCCGCCCGACGCGACCCGACTCATTCCGACTGTTAGGGTCCGCCCGCACGAACTGACCCGCCCGTTAGGGTTCACACATGCTCGCTCCGGCGCGCCCCACACTTTAGTGTCCCGCCCGCCCGAGCCCACCCACCCGTTAGGGTCCGCCTGCCCGACCCGACCCGCCCGTTAGGGTTCATGGCGTGCGTGACCCACACCTTAGTGTCCCCCACGCCCGACCCGACCGGCCCTTTAGGTCCGCCGACCGCGACCCGACACGTCCAGCCCGTTAGGCCGGACCCGACCCCCGTCCGTCAGGGTTCACGCCGTGTTCTGGAATGGAGTTCTTTCGATTTTAGGCCAGCCCGCCCGACCCGACCCGCCCGTTAGGGTCCGCCCGCCCGACCCGACCCGACCCGTCCCGCCCGTTAGGGTCCGCCCGTCCGACCCGACCCGCCCGTTGGAGTTCGCGCCCATTCTCTGGCGAAAGCCGACCCCGGCGAAAGCCAACCCCGGCGAATGCCAACCCTGGCGAAAGCCAACCCCGGCGAAAGCCAACCCTGGCGAAGGCCAACCACCGGCGAAAGCCAACCCCGGCGAAAGCCAATCCCGGCGAAGGCAAGCCTTGCGAAACGAAGCCCGGCGAAACGAAGCCCGGCGAAAGCCAACCCCGGCGAAAAGCATCCGTGCCCTCCCTCCTGGGCCTGAATGGCGTCAGCCCCCCCCCCCCGTCCTCCCTCCCGGGCCTGAACGGCGTCAGCCTCCTCCCCCCCCCCGGCAGAGCGAAGCTTGAGCGACCTCAAGCCCACGCTCTCAGAAACTCACACGCTGGATCGTTTTTTTTTTTGTGTGTCTCTGGGACCCTTCAATAAGCCGAGGTGGACAACGAGCCCGCGGAGGGCTGGAGGCTCGGCGGCGAGCGAAGGGGGGAAGTGAGAGAAGGAGAAGGCCTTCTCGGAAGGCGGCGGGGCTCCTCAGAGGCCCTCGCGCCTTTTGTCAGAGGCGACGACACGGGGCGAATAGCCCGGGGGACATCAGTACACGTATCCAGGGGCTCCGATGATCCATGTCTTCGACAAGGCTCCTGGGCGAATACGTGTAATGCCCGCCCCTGGGCTATTCGCCCTCATCGTCGCGGCCGATCCTGAGAAGTTTTCAGTGTCTTCGGAGAAGGCTTCGAAGACTTCTCAGGAGGCCAGGGGACCTCCGAGCGTTCTGAGAAGGCCACCCCTCTTTCAGGTGTTGCTAGAAGGCGGAGGAGGAGGAGTAGGGGGGGAGGAGGAGGAGGAGGAGGAGGAGGAGGAGGAGGAGGGGGAGGAGGAGGAGGAGGAGGAGGAGGAGGAGGAGGAGCAAGTGGAGGAGGAGGAGGAGGAGGAGGAGTGGGGAGGCGGAGGAGGAGAAGGTCCCTCCCTCCTTGGGCTGGCCGCCAACTGGAGGCACCACCTGCTCGAGCTGCTGCGGCCGGTGGCCACGCACCCGATTCCGGAGAAGCCGCCGCCGGCCCTCCTGGCCTCGGACGCCGGGCCCCCCGCGGAGGAGGCGCCGGAGCCAGCCGGCGCTTTCCGCGACCTGCAGGAGACCTGGGCCGATCGCCTCTGCTCGGGGAGGCGTAGGATCAAATCGGGCCTGTCTCTACAGGAGTAAAATTCAAACATAGTCAAAAACAACGGAGTTTTTTTGGTTTTGTATATTAAAACATAGTAATAAAAACAACAACATATATTTTTTTAATGTCATATTTATATATAAATATATAATAATCTAGTTTCTTTATCACTATTTGTAACATTGTTATTTATTTTTATTTGTTTTCCTCTTATTTTTCGTCCATGATCCGCCTGTATGGGGGACATGCCCGACCTAAACCTAGGACTCGAGGACTCGAGTGCGCCAGAGCTCGGGTGTGCCAGCGCTTGCTGACGAGCGCGTCCTGGATTTTGGCGGTTCAGTCTGCGTGGGACGTCTGCGGCGGGAGTCCGCGTCGACTTTCGGACTGGGTCGCGTCATTTTCATGATGGCCCCGTCGGGCCAACCCGAGTCCCCCTAACCCGAGACTTACGCCTCTCCGATATATATATATATATATATATGTGCTTTGTAGAAAATTTATATCGCAGAAGAATCGTGCGAACCATTATGATAACCTCAGAAATTCTTTAGTTTTGCTCTCCCGACGCCCTGTTTTTCTCTCGGCGGGGGATGAAACTCATCCCTTCTCTTCCTCCTCCTCCTGCTCTTCCACCTACTCCTCTTCTTCCTCCCCCTCTTCTACCCGGTGCACTGAGGAGCCCGTCTGAGCCCCACACGCCTGTACGCTCGGCTAGCACTCTGTAATCACAGCCGAGACTCTGTCCCCTTCCATCGGAAGGGAACTCGCTCTGAGTCTCATGAGGGCCTCGAGCCCATGCACTCCAGGCTTTCTGCACTGGAGAGGGAAAGAGAGAGAGAGAGAGAGACTTCAGTCGACGAAGCGAATTCGCACCACATGCCAGACAAGCCACGGCTGGATTCGTCTGGCGCCCAAGTCTGGGCTCCGTGTCCAGGGCCACAAGCCTGTGTGGCTTCTCACCTCGGGCGGTCAGCCCACGCGAGGCTTCGACAGCACGAGACACTGTGCTGCCTGTGCGTTCACCTCGCCCAGGTGTCGAGACACGGCAACGGCGACACCACTGGCTGCCATCGGGGCCATACCAGTCGTGCTCGAGAAACGAGCTCCGCTCGTTGCCGCTCGGGCTCGCAGGCCGACTCGGTCGAGCAGAGTGCCGCACAAGGCCACATGTCTTGATTGTCCACGGCCGCTCCGATGGTGCCGAGCCGGTGTGCGGTCCTTCCGACCAAAACTTGCGGCGTGAGCCGTCGCTCCGCACCTCAGACGGGACACGGACTCGGGCAGCACTGAGTTTGGCCCAGGTGCTGGCCAGACGATGCCCGAGCCGGTCACGCCTGGAGATCACCCCTCGGCGGACAGCTTCCGAGTTCAGATGCGCTCTTGTCTTCCGCACCCGCAGGCCCTGAGACCCCCAGCCGCCGGACCCGTCCAGAAGCCGCCAGAAGGAGACCCACAGCGAGGCCCGAGCACAGCAGTGGCGCGTCGTACATTCACCCCCTCGCTCGTGGGCCCTGACAAAAACGGAGCAACGATCCGTCACCGCAAGTATGGGTGGCATCGCAACACGCAGCAGCTGCAAGGGTGCCGAGAGCTCGGCACAGTCGATGTCTCTCACAGGTCCCGTGCACAAGCCATACACAACATCGGACACTGCAAGAAGATCCTCGGTTAACGTGACGATGGCCCACCCCCCGACGGACCCGTGGACCCAGTCCCCATCAAACACAAATCCGTCCAGGAAGGCCTGCGTCCCTTGGAGCACTCTTGTGCCCGAGGGCTGCCGCCACACAGTCTGCTGTCAGATGGTGGCCTCCAGCCAGCGGGAACTGGGGTGGCAGCCCACAGACAACGCTTGAGCAGCAATGCGACAACAGGCGCATGCGCCCTCGCCAAGAGCAAGGCGAACTCAGGAGGACACTGCGGCCTGTCCGCAGTCTCACACAACACATGCCTGTGAAAAAGACTGCCAACACCTGAACAACAAGCAATCTGGATCGGTTGTGTATCCAGCCTGAAACTTCTTTTCTATGGGCCATTGCCCATTCACAATTACTGCTCTGACATACAGTCAACCCGCATAGTCAGGATGGGCAACCTTCCCAAGGGTGCCCTTGCATCCTTGCCCCTTCGGCACATACTTGGCCACTTTCGTTGGCCAACCTCTCTCGAAAAACGCTAACGTGGCCCTCCAAGGCCCTTGCATCCTTACCGCGTATCCTTATTATACGGATTGACTGTACGCACGCTGAGACTGCTCTAGCCTGGGAAGCCCTTTACATTCGCTACTCCTGCACCTACCCAAGTTGATCAGAGCAACGAGGGTGTCCCAGACTGCGCCAGCCGACAGATGCGACTTCGACTCCTCGGAGGAGACGTACATCCACTGCCACTGCACGACGGCCCGCTCGAGCAGCTTGCGCACAAACCGCGGACAGTACCACTACTGCTGCTACTACTACTACTATTACTACTACTACTACTACTACTACTACTACTACTACTACTACTACTACTACTACTACTACTACTACTACTACCACTACCACTACCACTACCACTACTACTACTACTACTACTACTGCTACTACTACTATTATAAACCACTACTACTACTACTACTACTGCTACTACTACTACTACATACTGCTGCTGCTACTACTACTACTACAACTACCCCTACTACTACTATTACTACTACTACTACTACTACTACTACTACTACTTCTACTACTTCTACTACTACTACTACTACTACTACTACTACTACTTCTACTACTACTACTACTACTACTATACTACTGCTACTGCTACTGCTCCTGCTGCTGCTACTGCTGCCACTACTACTACTCCTACTCTGACGATTACCGCTACCACTACCACTACCACTACCACTACCACTACCACTACCACTACCACTACTACTACTGCTACTACTACTACTGCTGCTACTACTACTACTACTATTACTACTACTACTGCTACGACTACTGCTACTGCTACTCTTACTACCGCTACTACGGCTACTACTGCTACGTCTACTACTGTGGCTGCTCATATTAGGAATACTACTACGGCTACTACTACTGTTTCTGTTACTACTATTACTACTACTATTCGTACTACCACTTTCTATTACTACTACTACTACTACTACTACTACTACTACTACTACTACTGCTACCACTATTACTGCAACTGTTACTACCACCACTGCTGCTACTACTACTACTACTTCTTCTTCTACGAATGCATTTTTTATTACTATTACAACAACTACTACTACTACTAGTACTACTAGTACTACTACCACGACTACAAGCAATGCTGCTGTTGCTGCTACTGCTACTGCTACTGCTGCTGCTACAGCGAATTTTATTCTTACTATGATTAGTATTACCACGACCAGTACTGGTACCACTACGACGGCGACGGCTAGTATCACTACTACTATCAGTACATGAGAGGATGCGTGAGTATCTTCTCATCATGATTGCAATGCGAAGCAGTGGTTGAGGTTGTAGTCGTGATTTTAGGCGGGGTTTTAATCATGATTATACTCGCGATTGTAGTCGCGATTGTAGTCGCAGTCGTCGTCGTAGTTGTAATCGCAAGCTGAGTCGTAATCTTAGTCGCAGTCGAACGCGTCGCCATCGCTGCGCTAGGTATCATTTTCCCTCTATTGTTGGTCGGGCTGGATAAGGCTGGGGTGTCTTTCCTCCAGGGGGTAATGCTCCCTGGGCTACCCTGCACGGCAGGATCTTGAGCACGTTTGTAAGGATGGCAATATCGACTGACGCATTCTTCGTCGAGGGCGTTGCTCACAATCTCCTCTTGCATCCCGTCGTCGTCATTGTTGTTGCGCGGCGAGTGCCGCGGAGACATTTCTATTTTTCATCATTGGGTCCGCCAGTAAGGGTGTCGAGCAATGATTCGTTTTCACTTTTATTTGGTTGTCTAAAGACGCACCCTGGCTCATGATAAGGGACATGCGGGCAAAACGAATAATACGACGGATAAACTTGGTACCAGTACGCATGGGAACGATGATCCATTGCGAGCATAGCCAAAACATCGAATCCTACACATGTCATGCGACTCATCATAAGAAACGTAAGAAGTATACGACTCTTCATCATGTTAATAAAAACATAGCACGTCTACTACTAACAATCGTAACCATTATCACACAACGAACACCAGTCAGAACCATCATCAGTATGATGGTATTGATATTGATACTGATGAGACAATACAGATTCATAGTAATGATACATCTCATTCTTAAGGCTCGGGATAGCATTCATCTGATTCATACTGCAAACGTGCTCAGACTAATATTGAGCAGACGTAATATCTCTAATGGCAGGACGCACCGCGATTCATAATAATGTCTAGTGGCCGTTGGTCCATCGTGCGTGGGTGGGGGGTCCGAGTTCTCAGGGGTGCTTCTTCTTGGGGTCTTTTCGGGACACTCGGGGGCCTCTTGGGGGCAATGTTTGGGCCTTTTGCGAGCCTCTTGGGGGCCTCTTGGAGGCCTCTTGGGGGCCTCCTGGGGGCCTCCTGGCCTCTTGGGGGCCTCTTGGGGGCTTCTTGGGGCCTCCTGAGGACCCCTCTGGACCGAGGGCTCGAACTGCCAGTTCGGGTCCCCCTGCTGGGGGTCATCTTGGGGCCGTCATTTCGGCCTGTTGGGCCGTCTTTGGTGCCTCTTGGGATGTCTTGGGGCCCTCTTTGGTTGTTTTGGGGCCCTCTTCGAGGCCTCTTGGATTGTCTTGGGGCGATCTTGGGGGCCTCTAGGGCCGTCTGGGAGCGTCGGGCAGCTGAAAAGGCGAGAACGCCCCAAACCGTCAAACACATGAGGAGCATGACAGATTTTGGCCTCTTGGGGCCTTCTTGGGAGGCCTCTTGGAGGCCTCTTGGGGCGTCTTGGAGGCCTCTTGGGCGTCTGGGGGCCGTCTTGAGCGCCTTGGAGCGATCGTTCAGCGACCCAGGGCCTTCTTGGACCGTTTTTGGGGTCTCTTTGGGCCTTCTTGGCCCGTCTTGGGGCCCTCATGGCTCCGAAAGGTTCACGCGAGAAGCTGTGACAAGATGCGAGAAGCCCTGCCATATTTGGCTGTTTTGGCGGTCCCATAAGACTCCTCAGGAGTGAGGATTGAGGCTTGCAGGAATGGGCAAAGGACCTGAGGACACGCCCACTCCGTGCCAAGCGGCACTGTGGCGGATTACAACGAGTCTAGTATGATTAAGACAATTCATAACCA
>CAUYUJ010012967.1:0-12094 GCA_963575745.1 Prorocentrum cordatum | reverse complement strand
ATGCGGGCGCGGGCACTGGGGCCTTCGGTGGAGCTCCCCTATGGAGCCACGAAACGTGTGAGGGGTGTGCCGAAATGGGCGTTGGTGACGCATGCGGTCGCGGGCACTGGGGCCTTCGGTGGAGCTCCCTATGGAGCCACGAAACGTGTGAGGGGTGTGCCGAAATGGGTGTGGGTGACGCATGCGGGCGCGGGCACTGGGGCCTTCGGTGGAGCTCCCTATGGAGCCACGAAACGTGTGAGGGGTGTGCCGAAATGGGCGTGGGTGACGCATGCGGGCGCGGGCACTGGGGCCTTCGGTGGAGCTCCCCATGGAGCCACGAAACGTGTGAGGGGTGTGCCGAATTGGGTGTGGGTGACGCATGCGGGCTCGGGTACTGGGGCCTTCGGTGGAGCTCCTATGGGGCTACGAAACGCTGTACTGGGTGGGTGAAACGCAGGGAAGAGGGGGGATGATGATGATGATGATGATGATGATGATGATGATGATGATGATGATGATGATGATGATGATGATGAATGATGATGACATGAGGATGATTGGGGCTGCTGAATTCTTATATCATGCCTTATATGATGGCTGCTGCTTCTGTGATGATGATGATGATGATGATGATGATGATGATGATGATGATGATGATGATGATGATGATGATGGTGGTGGTGGTGATGATGATGATGATGGTGATGGTGATGGTGATGATGATGATGATGATGATGATGATGATGATGATGATGATGATGATGATGATGGCAGGAGGGAGGGGGCAGCGGGAGGAGGAGGAGGAGTGAACGCGGGGCGCTGTCTCTTCAAAACGAAGACCCAACACCACAGGATGGTTGGGAAAAAACATGTTCCTTGAATTCAAAAAAAAGGGCGAGACAGGCTCCCGTTTCGGGACGCGGCAGGTGCGCGCGGCGTCGGCGCGCGCAAAGAGGTTTTCGACGCCGCGTCTTGCGCTCCGCCTTGAACCGATCGCGGCCCCGGTCGTCCAAGGCTGGATTCCGGCGGGTCCTGTGGCGCTGCGGTGCCCCTCAGAGCTTCCGCGCCGCTCTATCGTGCGGAGATCAACCTTGGACGCCTTCGCTGGCGTCGCCGCACAGGAAGGACGCACGAGAAGGACGCAGGGGCCTTGGAAGGCCATGCCGACACCTTTCGGGCGGGGCGCGGCCCGCGAGTGGGGCCAAGGGTGGGCCGAAGGGGAAGGATGCAAGGGTACACGTCGGTCGGAAGAAGTAGGTAAAAACATGAAGTAGGAAGGCGGATTAAGTTGATTGGGTCCAGGCCCCCCCCAGGGAATAACAAAACACAGCAAAAGCGTGTCGATTCTTGAAGTAGGAAGGCGCTTCAAGTAGATTGCAATCTGGGAATCCAAAAATACCTACTTTCAACGACCGGCGCGTAGCCTTGGACAGCCGCTCATCCTTACCATGCGGGTTGACTGCAGGCTGGCGGCGCGTGCCAGGGGGCAGGGGGAGGGGGGAAGGCTTCTCAGGAGCAGGCTGCCTCTTAGAAGACGCCGGCCCTACATCTGTAGATCTTGGGCAGGGACCGACCGTCCCGGCATTCCTGTAGGCCTACCACGAGAAGTTCTTAGACTTGGAACCCAAAAAACGCGGGAGGTGCTGAAACAAGACAGTCCCAGCCAGGAACGTTCTAAGAACATTTACTGCAGACCACAAAAAACTCTTAGAACATTATTTGGTAAGCCTGTAGGCACGCCGGGACGCTTCGCCACTGCTTGAAGATCAGGCCCGCGCCTTCTAAGAAGCAGGGGTGCTTCTGAGAAGCCTCCCCCCCCTGCCCCTACACCCGCTCCGCGTGCGGCCGCGTATGAAGGGGCCCTGGGACACGCCAATAAATGGACACAAAGAACGGGATTCACCATATTTTCCCACATGTTCTGTGCTCTTTGGTCTCCCCCCCGCTTCCCATATTTCCCCCTCTTCTGGGGAATCGACGATTCATTGTCTGTGTGCTTTTTTTCACTCCTGAGAGTGGGTCCGGATTTCACCATGAAAAAGGGTGTGGGTCTGATTTGGGAGGGGGTCTGACTCGAGCTGTCCTGAAGGTTCCGGTGGGGTCTGGGCAGAAGGCCCCCCCTCTCCTGGCTGGCCCGGTGGGGGGTCCAGAATTGCCCGTCTGGCAAGGGCTGAGACCCCCTCCCTTGTATTAGGTCGGACATGTCCCCCAACAGGCGGATTTTGGACGAAAAATTAATCATATAATAATCGAAAAATCATCCCCAGACGATTTGTTTTACTGTTTTTGAATATTCCTCCTGTGGAGGGACGTACCCAACTTCACCCTTGTATCACGAAATCTGAAGTACTGCGCGTCCTGCAGCGTCTGGCCCTGTGGCGTCAGTGTCCCTCAGTGCTTCCGCGCCGTTATGTCGTGCGGGATCCAACCTTGAACGCCGCCCGCATCGCCGGCGCGCCATCGCCGCATGAACCTACCGAGGGGGCCGACACCGACGTCCGGCAGCCGACGATGGAAGAAGAAAAACGGCATGAAAATAAACTGTTGGCGCTCTGCGTGGATTTCTTGGATCCGCGCCAGAACCCCCCCGCGCCGGGGCGGCGCCGCAGGCGTCACCGGGGGGACGCAGTGCGGATCCAAGAAATCCGCGTAGAGCGCCCAAAAGTTTACGTTTATGGCGCTTATTATTATTATTCTTCTTCTTCGAGACGAGGCGCCGACATCCGGCAGCCGACGAGGTGCCAGACCTTCTGCCCTCGCAGCGCCGACGTCCAGCAGCCGCGTCATCATCATCAGCATTATCATCGTCATCATCACCACCACCATCAGCATCATCATCGGCCGCATCATCATCAACATCATCATCATCAGCATCATCATCATCAGCATCATCATCAGCATCATCATCATCATCAGTGACAGCATAATCATCAGTGGCAACATCATCATCAGCATCATCATCATCATCACCATCATCAGCATCATCAGGTGCGGGAGTCTTCTGTCCTCCCGGCGCCGACGTCCAGCAGCCGCGCGAGCTCCACGCGCCGCGAGCAGCCGAAGGCGAAGGGCGGCGGCGCCGACCCGGGCGGCGGAGGCGCGGCGGCGGGCAGGCACCGCAGGGACACCCTCGCCTCGTGGCGGTACAGGGGCGGCGCGGTGGACCTCGCAGGACTCCCTTGACGTCCTCCTCCTCGTCCCTCCTCTTCGTCCCTCCTCCTCGTCCTCCTCCTCCTCCTCCTCCTCCTCCTCCTCCTCCTCATTATCCTCCCCCTCATTATCCTCTTCCTCCTCCTCCTCCTCCTCCTCCTCATCATCCTCCTCCTCCTCCACGTCCTTCCCCCTCCTCCTCCACGTCCTTTCTACTCCTCCTCATCCTCCTCCTCCTGCTCATCACAATCATCATCATAATCATCATCATCATCATCATCATCATCATCATCATCATCATCATCATCATCATCATCATCATCAGCAGCAGCAGCAGCAGCACAGCATCGTCATCATCATCATCATCATCATCATCATCATCATCATCATCATCATCATCTGCATCATCATCTGCATCATCATCATCATCATCATCATCATCATCGTCATCATCATCAGTATCATCCGCATCATCAGCAGCATCATCATCGTCACCATCATCATCGCCGTCAATATCATCATCATCATCATCATCATCATCATCATCAGCATCATCATCATCAGCATCGTCCTCATTATCATCATCATCATCATCATCATCATCATCATCATCATCATCATCATCATCATCATCATCATCATCACCATCACCATCACTATCACCATCACCATCAGCAGCAGCATCAACATCAGCAGCATCAGCATCAGCAGCATCAGCATCAGAATTATCATCATCAGCATCAGCAGCATCAGCATCATCATCAGGTGCGGGAGTCTTCTGCCCTCGCGGCGCCGTCGTCCAGCAGCCGCACAGAACCTCACAATCACTATAATCACCACCACCACCATCATCATCGTCAGCAGCAGCATCAACAACAACATCATCACCACCATCATGAGCATCATCATCATCATCATCATCATCATCATCATCATCATCATCATCATCATCATCATCATCACCATCATCATCATCATCATCATCATCATCATCACCCTCATCATCCTCATCATCATCAGCATCAGCATCATCATAATCATCATCATCATCATCAGTATCAGCATCACCATGACAAACACAATCACCACCATCATCATCACCACCATCATCATCACCACCAGTATCATCATCGTCATCAACAGTATCATCAGTATCATGAGCATCATCATCATCATCATCAGCAATATCATCAGCATCATCATCAGCATGATCATGGTCACAATCATAAGAAGCATCATCATCATAAACATAATCACCAGTAGCATCATCATCATCACCACCATCATGAGCATCATCATCGCCATCGTCATCATCATCATCATCATCATCATCATCATCATCAGCCCCAGCATCATCTTCATCATCATCAGCAGGAGCAGCACCAGCATCAGCATCAGAATCAATATCGTCATCGTCATCGTCCTCATCATCAGCAGCAGCAGCATCATCAGCACAAGCATCATCATCATCAGCAGCAGCACCACCATCATTATCATCATCAGCATAATCATGAGCCGCATCAGCATCATCATCATCATCATCATCATCAGCATCATCATCATCATCATCATCATCATCATCATCATCATTATCAGCATCATCATCATCAGCATAAGCATCATCATCTGCATCGCCTTCCACATCATGATCATATAACCACCATGCTCATCAGCATCATCGTCATCATCACCACCATCACAACCATCATCATCATCATCACCACCACTATCATCAGCATCATCAGCAGCAGCATCACCATTATCGTTATCATCACCGTCGTCAACGATATCATCCTTATCATCATCATCAGCAGCATCAGCAGCATCATCGTCATCATCATCATCAACATCACCATCATCATCATCATCACCATCGTCATCAGCATCAGCATCAGCATCAGCATCAGCATCATCATCGTCACCATCACTATCATCATCACCATCAGCATCAGCATCATCATGATCATCATCATCATCATCATCAGCAGCAGCAGCAGCAGCAGCAGCACAGCATCAAATCATCAATCAGCATCATCATCATCATCACATCATCATCATCATCATCATCATCATCATCATCATCATCATCATCATCATCATCATCATGATCATCATCATCATACATCATCATCATCATCATCATCATCATCACCATCATCATCATCATCATCATCATCATCATCATCATCATCATCATCATCATCATCATCATCATCATCATCATCATCATCATCATCATCGTGATCGTCGTCCTCATCGTCCTCCTCCTCCTGCTCCCCCCTCCTCCGCCTCTTCCTCTTCCGCCTCCGCCTCCGCCTCCGCCTCCGCCTCCCTCCCTCCCTCCCTCCCTCCCGTCCTCCCGTCCTCCCTCCTTCCTCCTTCTCCCTTCTCCTCCTCCCTCTCCCCGCTGTCCCAGACCCCCCCGGCGCTGTGGAAGAATCACGTCACTGCTTTTGTTTGCTGCTTCTGCCACTGGGGGGCCCTCGAATGGGACGGATACAGACGCGCCAGTACTGTGCGCCCCCCGTGGAGGCGCACCTCCGAACCTGGCACACAGATCAAACATCCCATAGTATATCGTCACCAAGGCGGTACGGTCGAAAAGCGCCTGTCCACCGAGCATAGACTAAAAGATGTCCAATTGCGCCCATAGTACAAGTATGTCGTCTGGGCGATGCCGAGTCCCAGACCCCCGTCGTCGTCGTCGTCGTCGTCGTCGTCGTCGTCGTCGCCAGACCCAACGAGATCGAGAAACAAGGACAAGAATGTCATAGTCAAGTCGAAAGGAAGTCCCTCCTTTGTTCCGTTCCCTGTCGCTGGGGGGGGGGAGGAGGGCTCCCGGGTCAGAGTACCGTCCCCCCCCCCTCCCGGGTCCGAGCGGGTCCCTGGGGGGGGGCCAGCGGGGGTCCCAGGGGAGGTTCCGCCTTGAGGGTCGGCGGCACCGGCCGTAAGGCCCTTCGCATTCGAGGTTCATCTTTAGAGAGGCGAAGATCCACCCCCATAAAAAGCACCCCGACAAGCGAAGCCGTTTAGTAAACGCATCCAAACAAGGAATCGAACAGGGCAGATCTGTGTAGTAAACGCCCAGGGCCATTTAGTAAAAGCTAATTGTCGGGGTCGGGGTGGTTTTCCCTCCCTCGAATCTTTCCCCGTGAAGTGGAAACACTCCGCTGTGTCGGTGCTGGTGGCAGTTTCCAGGCCTCCAAAACCAAGATCGGGCTCGGCCGACGGGGTGCCCCCGAGACCCGCTGGCAGGAAGCCGCCGGAAGCCGGTGGCAGCCAGCACGCTCCCCTCGGTGAAGTAGCGACCAGGCAGGAAGTCGGGCGCCTGCGAAACACACTCGTTGATGACGATAACGATGGCGATGGCGATGACGATGATGATGACACCATCGTCGTCGTCATCGTCATCATTGTCATCATCATCTTCATCTGAATCGTCATCGTCATCGTCATCATCATCATCATCATCATCATCATCATCATCATCATCGTCATCATCCTTATCATCATCATAAGCATCATCAGCAGCATCATCATCATCATCCTCATTGTCATTGTCATCGTCATCGTCATCGTCATCGTCATCATCCTCATCAGCATCATCATCAGAAGCAGCAGTATAACCATCCTCCTCATCATCCTCCTCATCATCATCACCACCATCAGCATCATCATCATCAGCATCATCATCATCATATTCATCAGTTGCATCGTCATCGTCATCGTCGTCGTCATCGTAATCATCATCGTCTTCGTCATCGTCATCATCGAGAGCGCCAACATGGGGTGAGGATCCGTGGGTCTGGCGCGTGGGCGCCAAACCCACGGATCGGGGCGAAAGAAGGCGCCCATGCCGCCCGGCTTGGCGACGGAGCGCGTCGAATTTGCATGGAGACGAGGCCCGTCGCTAATCCATGACTGCGATTCCTCGACACACACCACCCGCTCGCAAACGTTAACACCGACCAGCACAGCATGTGCGTCCCCTCGCGCAGATGACAAGGTGCACGGTAGGGCGGTAGGGAGTATGAGAGCGCATCGGCCTCTTGTTCTGTAGGCCACCCACCAAACCAGTGAGTGCTCCGTAGAACCCCCCCCCCACAAAGCGGAGCTTCCCAACTCCTTCCCGCCCACTTGAAAAGGAAGCGGTCGTGCTAGACAGCGCGCAAATTGCATCACATCCATCGTGCCAACTTTCACGGGAAATTATCTGAACACATACACCGCAATCCCACCAGCCTTTCAGGGCGTGAGTGGTTTTGCGGGTTTCCTCTTCCAATACCTCCCCGTTTCTCCTTCGGGGAAAGGTCGACCCCTCCCCCATACCCCCTCCCCCTGTGTCTGGAGAGGGGGGGGGGGGTCGCGACCCATTAGAGCGTCCAAGTAGGCCTCTGTGAGACCCCAAAAAACCATGGTGTTACGAAGGTGTTGGACACATTCTGGCTTCCTGGGGGGGGGAACGGCAGTTAAGCCCCCCCAACTTGTTCGATCGATCTCCTCCAAGATGGCCCCAGGATGGCCCCAAAGGCTCCCGAGGGTACCCCAAGACGGCCCTAAGAAGGCCCCAAGAGAAGCACAGGAGGCCCCAAGAAGCCACAAGAGGTCCCCAAATGGCTCCCAAGAGACCCCCAAGAGGCCCCAAGAGGCTCTCCCGAGGCGCCCAAGAGTCTATGCCATGTTTGAGTTTGACTATCTTCGGTCAGGAACCCTGGGATACACCTCGGCTCTTACGTAGACGACGACATGATGCCTGCCCATGGCCCCGAAAGGTCATCCTTCCAGCCCTCATCCAGGGAGCCAGAGAACTCAAGCAGATGTTGATTCTCGGCTGGAAATTAGGCTCGCTGAGGACAAGGCGATCTCCTTCGCCTCATCCAAAAAAACTGGTCATAAAAATGCAGAAGCGCATCATGCCGATGTGCCCGTCCACATCTGTGAACGCTACAGTGTCTGTCGGAGTTGACCTGGCGCCTGGCCAGAAAGCTAGTGCACGACGAGCTCGAGCTCGAAGGCGGCAGCGCTTGCACGACATGAGAATGCGGCACAGAGTCATTCAGCACTACACAAAAAAGTTGCCCAAGGACCGCACTCGCATGAGCCATATCTACATTGCTGGGGTCAGACCAGCGGCAGGTCTCGGGAGCATGGTTCATTTGTCTGGGCGCAGGTCGATTATTTGTCTGTAAGAGCGCCGGCCCACAAAGAGGAGCCACTTACACCTACATATGTAATCCCGGGGGGCCCTGCGCGGAGGCAAACTGTTGCGCCAGCCCTTCAATGGGCCAGCAGTCTGTGGCAGAGCATTCTATCACAAGGCAACTTTTCCTCGTTTCAAGATAACATCAAGATTTGGCGAGTGGTCTCAGACGCTTAGCCAGACTTAGTTTCCACGCGCTGGAGAGCGTCTAGAGGCCCCGTTCACCGCACGATCCTTTCCCTTCACCGTATCAGATGGCGTGCAGGAAACTCTGCATTCTGGAAAGATGATCGAGGCTTCGTCGCGAATCTCATATATAATTCTCCTGCTCTAGTGGCCGCCAAGCTTTTAAGAGCGGGGTCTCAGAGGTACAATTTTGCTGACAACCTGCCAGATATCCCCATCGTGCCGGGTCTGTGCGGACCCACTGGCCCAAATTGTATGTCTAGGAAGACCACGGGTCGGCAAAAATATGTGATGGTAACATGCTTTTCAGAAGCCACGTGGACAGGAGGCAGGCTGAGAGAGTGTGGGTACATGCACGACGGTGTGCATTGTGTGTTATGTGTTGTATGTTGTGTGTCGTGTGTTGTGTGTTGTGTTGTGTGTACTGTGTGCTGTGTGTTGTGTGGTGTGTGCGTGTTGTCTGTTGTGTGTTGCGTGTGGTGTGTGGTGTGTGGTGTGTGGTGTGGTGTGTGGTGCGTTATGTGTGGTGTGTGTTGTGTTGTGTGTTGTGTGTTGTGCGTTGTGTGATGTGTCTTGTACGTTGTGTGGTGTGTGTGTGTTGTGCGGTGTGTGGTGCGTGTTGCGTGTTGCGTGTGTGGTGTGTGATGTGGCGTGTTGTGTGGTGCGTGGTGTGTGATGGTGTGTTGTGTGCTGTGTGTGTGGTGTTGGTGTTGCGTGCTGTGTTGTGTTATGATTGTGTGCTGTGTGTTGTGTGTGCGTGCGTGCGTCCTCTGTGTGGTCAGCCTGACACCTTGTTCCACAGGCAGGCGCTGTGCAGTGCTCAAGAAGTGGCACTGATGCGAGTCGGATGTGTAGGGCAGGAAATGATCGATGAAGCTATTGCTGCCAGTCTCGAGGAGAAACTTGTTTGGTCTAGACTGATCCTCCGCCAGCTTAACCTCGCTCCTCTTTCGTGGCAGCTCGACCCCATCCTCCAGGATGCTGCGGGGGCGGAGATCCTCCTAAACGAGCTTTTAGACTTGATCGAAAGATGTGATGTTGTGCTGGACGGGTCGGCCACCCAATACGCCTGTAAAGAAACAAATCGTGCATGTTATGCCGCTGTGTTTCTCTAGCCAGGTGAACAATACGCCATCCGTGTCAGGCTCATTGTGAGGAGCCGGACTCTATACACCGACGCTTGGTTTCCAGCCCCGCACTGAAACTCGCACAAGAAAGCGAATCCTGGTATATACGGAATCCTGGAGCTTACATGTTTCGTTGTTTCTCTGGGACAACGGGCAAAAATATACACCGCACCACCCCGGCGTCGCCCCCGACCCTCAAAAAGTGCTGGGATTGAAAAACAGCCCGCAACTGGTAATGTATATGCTCCAGTCTCCGACATGGGAGTTGTGTGGACCACACTGCTTCAGGCTCCCCAGTTAGCGGAGCACCTCGGTCTAGCCAGCCTGGCTTGTCTCGTGGACGGTACCCCCAGCTCCCCGTTCAGTGATTGCTGAGGTGCCGTGCGGCTGCACACCTCGTCTCGATGTGAGCAGCTCGACCAGACGTAAGTGTACGCGAGGCTCTGCCGCCTGGCTCTGGAGATGGACCCTGGAGGCGTTCGGGGGCCCGCGACGTACATCCCTGCGCACAGGTCTGAGGGTGTCATTGAGGCGTTGCCAACTTTGGAGCGAAGGATTGCCAGAGGCAACCAGCACGCCGACAGGCTCGCCAAGTTTGCTCTCAATCTACATCCTGTGGCCGCACGCGGTGAATATCAGTTCCTGGATGTTTGCGTTACGAAATTGCGCAAACTAGCCAAAATGGTTGCTGCTGTTCTCCCGTGTTACCCCAAATTCGAGTTCCACCGCGTGCCCAGAGGACTCCGACCCATGTTGATCAGATATCCGAGTTGGCACGACTTGCGTGAGATTGACCCTGGCGTTGCGTGGATGTGTGCTGAGTGCTTCCAGATTGAATGTGGAGCTGGGCGACAGATGTTTGGGTGCAAAGTACTCTGCACGGCCCTGCCTAAAGGAAGCGAAGCTGACGGCAGACGCCACCAGCTCACAGTTGCAATGATGGATGAGCGTCAGCGGACACCCCTGATCTTCTGCTGCAGATACGGGGCAGTTTCGAGTCATCGATGTGTGTTGTTGGCTGAGGCTTGTGCGCTCAAGAGGGGCACAGGTGGTGCTCAGAGCCTTCGTCGCATAAGGTAAAGGGCTCCATCCGCACTAACACCATGATGCTCGTGTGTCGAGTCCCTGCAGGTCATCGGCCAATGCTGTCCTCCAGGCCGCCACCTCCTCAGATGCGGGAGGCACGGCCTCACGCTCGCGCATGGTCTCGACACCAGGGATGTTTGCGCTTGCGGCGCGCATCGAGGCGCGCGAGGAGGCATGTTACATTCTGCGTTGAGGTCCCCGAAGAAAATCCTCCTCCGTCCTCCCCCTCTTGGGGTACGGCGGTTCCCCAGCCCTTTCTTCCACTGCACGCTCCTCGGCATCCCTGATCAGGGCAACACGCCGTGGTTTCGTTCCTGGATGGGAAGGTGGGATTACGCGAAGCGTCTAGAGTACTGAACACATAAGACGGATGAAGTGCGATTTCTCAGAAATTTGCCGAGTGGGAGTACTGAATAAGGGGGAGAGGCGGGGAATAAGAGAAATAGGAAAAGAAAGAGAGGTAAAGAGAGAGAGAGAGAGAGAGACAGAAAGAAGAAACGACAAACGATGAGGAGTTGAGCACCATGACAGAGTACAGGAATACAGGAGGCACGGATGGGTGCACTGAGCAGGAATACCACTGGGGGGACACAGTTCAAGCATTGCGCACGAGAGAACGAACTGCGGGACTGCTGAGCATGAGCCCTCTGGTAGAGGACGGACCAGGAGTCCAGAGAGCGAGAGAGAGATAGAGACAGGCAGACAGACAGACAGACAGGCGGACAGGCGGACAGGCAGACAGGCAGGCAGGCAGGCAGGGAGGCAGACAGACAGACAGACAGACAGACAGACAGACAGACAGACAGACAGACAGACAGACAGGCAGACAGACAGACAGACAGACAGAACTCGGGTCTCCGGAGGCCGTCCAGGACGACCTGGGCCCCCCTGGAAAGCTGTCGGAGAGCCGCAGCCGCTGGAACGCACCCCGACGCTGGACAACCGCCGAGCACCGACGAGAACGCCAGAAAGCCCTCGAGCCCCGAGCCTGTCACCACCCCTCTGAGCCCAGGCGGGCGAGCGCGACCCCGGAGGTCCCGACCCCTTTCCCGGGGCCAGTTTCTCGCCCCGGCCCAGGGGCCCGCCAACGGGCCCCAGAGGCCGAAACCGAAACCTCCCACCTCGACCTCGAGACCCGACCTGAACGGACGGACGGACCGAGGGAGGCAGCGAGGGCGAGGGAGAGGGCGAGGGCGCGCGCAGAGAGGCCTCGAGCGCCACGCCAGCCGCCGCCTGCATCTCTGGGCCCATCGCCCCGCGCCCGCCCGCCGGCACGGGGGCGGCAGGTCGCAGGTCCCCGCCTGCGCCTGCCTCCCCTCCTCTCCCCTTCGGCCCCTTCCTCCCTCCTCCCTCCTCCCTCCTC
>CAUYUJ010012966.1:0-12115 GCA_963575745.1 Prorocentrum cordatum | reverse complement strand
CTACTCCTACTCCTACTCCTACTCCTACTCCTACTCCGACTCCTACTCCTACTCCTATCCTTATTCCTTATTAGAATATACTCCTACTCCCCCCTCAGGCCGGCCATTAGGGGCCGCATCCGGGTGGTCCCATCCTAACCTGTAAAAAACAATACAAAATCAACATTTTTCTTATTTTTTTCCTCTCGACATGGACGTCCTGTCGTCCACGGCGATAATCCATTGCAAAAAATACCACAAAGAGCACACGCGCGCGTTCATGTCAGAATCCTACCGAACACCGTGTGTTTGCAAGCATTTCAACATAAAAACATCAAAAACCCAATGCTTTTTCACAAAAATTGTACAAATTTCCCGCCCGGGCTCTCTTGCTGAAATCATAGGAAAACCTAGGAATCTTAAGAATTCGGTCAAATCCAGCGATTTCACGTCATCGCGCGGTGCACTCGCGATGCTCTGTCATGCACCCAGGCCGCGAATCCTGTGCAAAAAATACCACAAAGAGCACACTCGCGCGTTCATGTCAGAATCCTACCGAACACCGTGTTTTTGCAAGCATTTCAACATAAAAACATCAAAAACCCAATGCTTTTTCACAAAAATGCTTTGGGGTGTCCTGTCAGACCGTCGGGCTTCCTCCGGCCACCTCTGGCTTCCTGCGGTGTACCGGGCCATTCTCGACTCGTCTGGCAATGCGTGCGCGGCATTCAACACGCGCTCGCCAGTTCCCGTCGGCAACCGCCATCGCGGCCGCATCAGCTGTACCAAACCGGCTGGCCGGTGTGACTTCGGCCCCCAGTTGTGCCAGCTTTGCTTCTTATGTTGTGGGAGGGCGGGTGGGACTGGGCATGCCATGCTTGACTCGCTCGAGCTGGCTAGCTTGACTCCTACTCCTACTCCTACTCCTCCCCCTCCTCCTCCCCCTCCTAGACTAGCTCATCAGTGGGCCACAAGTGCCCCAAGGTGGCTTCGGGGGGGTGAGCGATCGGGGCCGAGCGGGCTCCGCCCCCTCCGCGGAGTTTCACCTAGCCCCCCAAAGCCCCCTGGGGCACGTGAGGCCCACTTTTCGGCTGGGTTGGGCCAGATATAACCCACCTTGGCATCCAATGGTAGCCCCCCTCCCCTTAGCGCCCGCCACGCCCATCCCAACAGGACCGGATGTTCAAACCGAATCGTTATTTTTCGCCGTGGCATAACATCTCCCGTCGCTCTTGATCGCGATGAGAAGAGGCGAGGGGAAGCAAACGCAACGCCAAGACCTCAGACGAGCGAGACGAGGGAAACGAACAATGACATAAACATGAAAACTCGGAGGTCCGCGCGGATTTCTTGGACCGGCGCCGGGCCCCCCTCCCTGGCGCGCGGAGCGCGCCAGGGGCGGCGCCGGAGGCGCCGCCAGGACGCCCCAGCACCGACCCAAGAAATACGCGAGGACCTCCGAGTTCGTATGCTTCTGTCATTGTTTGTTCACGCCACAGGCGCACGGCACCCGCCAAGCATAAGGGAGGAGGGACGAGGGAGGAGGGAGGAGGGAGGAGGGAAGCGGGAGGAGAAGGAGGAGGAGGAGGAGGAGGAGGAGGAGAGGAGGAGGAGGGAGGAAGGAGGAGCAAGAGAAGGAGGGAGGGAGGAGGAGGAGGAGGAGGAGAAGGAGGGAGGAGAGGAGAAGGAGGAGGATGAGGAGGAGGAGGAGGGAGAAGGGAGGAAGGAGGAGAGGGACGAGGGAGGAGGGAGGAGGAGGAGGGAGGAGCGTGAGGAGGGAGGGAGGAGGAGGAGGGATGAGGGAGGGAGGAGGAGGGAGGAGGAGGAGGGAGGAGGGAGGTTAGGAGGAGGAGGAGGGAGGAGGAGGCAGGAGGGAGGAGGAGGAGGGAGGGAGGGAGGAGGGAGGAGGGAGGAGGGAGGAGGGAGGAGGAAGGAGGGAGGAGGAGAGGGAGGAGGAGGAGGAGGAGGAGAGAGAGGAGGAGGAGGAGGAGGAGGAGGAGAGGAGGAGGAGGAGGCAGGAAGGAGGAGGGATGTTGTTGTTCAACGTGGGGCTTGGGGTACACCGTGCTCCTTTCACTCAGGTCTGGGGCGGGCGGCGCATATACCGCCTTCGCCACCGCCCAGACCTCATATTGTGGGCGCAAATGGCCGCCATGGACGCTGCAGAGCAAAATGGCCCGGTATCCGCGCGCGCGCGCCCCCCGGCAGACCAGCCTCGGACGAACCCGCAACTGGCAATCGGGCCAGAACGCACGGCCCCCAGCAGACCAGCCTCGGACGTACCACGTACTGGCCGGAGGAGGGAGAGGGAAGGAGGGAGGGAGGAGGGAGGAGGGAGGAGGAAGGAGGAGGAGGGAGGAGGGGAGGGAGGAGGAGGGAGGAGGAGGAGGGAGGAGGAGGAGGGAGGAGGGAGGAGGGAGGAGGGAGGAGGAGGAGGAGGAGGAGGGGAGGAGGAGGAGGAGGATGAAGCAGAGGAGGCGGAGGAGGAGGGAGGAGGGAGGAGGGCGGAGGGAGAAGGAGGCGGAAGGAGGAGGGAGGAGGGAGGAGGAGGAGGCCCCACGAGGGGCCGCACCGGCGCCCGGGCCTCGATGCGGGCCCCCGCCAGCCAGGAGTGCAGCTGCGCCCGGAGGCAGTCGCTCTCGGCGGCGAACGCCAGCTGCGCGCCAGAGAGCGGCAGTGGGCGAGGGGCCCGGCAGCATTAAGTCGAAGGCGGAGGCGAGCGGCAGAAGGCGAGGACAGGCCCGACCTAAGGGTGATCCCAGCTGGCCTCAACAGGTATGACTACTTTTGAATAGTTCTCGATTGTGTTTGGTTTCTCTTCCAGGATCCGCCTGTAGGAGGACATGCCCGACCTAAGGTGAAGTCGGGCCTCTCCCTCTACAGGAGGGAAATCAAAAAATAAACAAAAATGGTCAGGGAACGTTTTCTTGTACGTTCCAAACATGTTTGGAATATTTTGTTAGCTGCTTTTTATTTGTCGTCCAAAATCCACCTCTAGGAGGACACGCCCGACCTAACCGCAGCACTCAAAGATACAGCAGGAACGTTTTTGTTGCGTCGGCGGCTGGGCAGAGGGACTGCGCTGGCGAGTACAGCAAAACAGTGTGCGTTAGGCGAATTCAGCCACCATGCAGAGGGGGGGGGGGGGGGGGAGAACGACAAGGAGCCAGCCCAGGAGGGGGACGAAGAGAAGCCGGGCCCGCTCAGAGCAACCCAGGGGTGGCAGGGACGGCGCCAGGGAGCCAGCGGCGGCGGCGGCTGGGGGCTGGCGGCAGCAGGGCTGATGATACAACTGGTGGAGTGGAGTGGAAGCCGATGACAGCAGGAGCATACGGTATGAGTTCTTAGCACATCTAAGATGGAAGCTCGCTGAGGGGCAGCGAACGTGACCTGTGCTTCTGGGGCGACGGAGGCGAGGGCAATGCTCGCAGGGTAAGAGCAAACCTAAGCGGCCTCATCGTCGGCAAGAGCAAGCTTATGATCAGAGCTTCTCGCGAGTGGGTGCCGTAAGGATTGCTATTGACGGATCAAGCGCGCCGGCCGAGCGTGCTGGGATCTGGCCCTGAATACAACGCTGCCCCCCAGCGACTTCCAACTCATCTAAGAGCACGTTCTTCGAGGCCTTCAGCTTTGCAAGGTCGCCCGGCGCTCTGTCAGAGGCCTCCTAGATGGGGTCGGACTAGATGGGGTCGGAGGATCGCGCCGCATCGCCGATACATCGGCGATGCATGGGCGATGCATCGGTGATGCACAGGCGATGCATCGTCGACGTCGGCGATGCATTGGCGACGTCGGCGTAGAGAACATCGGGCTCCGCATCGAGCCGCATCGGCGATGCATCGGCGATGCGGCGCGATCCTCCGACCCCACCTACTCCGACCCCATCTAGGAGGCCTAGATCTGCGGCCTCGTCGGGAGGCAAGGAATGATCGTGGGGCGCCCGTTCCCGGGCAGATGTCTTGTTCGGCGCACCCACGGTACAGCCCTCGTGCTGCCACACGCAGCGCCGAATGAGGAGCGGAGTGCCCCTCTCAGGCCACGACGGGCCCTGGGCACGAATAAGGTTCTACGGCCTGGACCCCAGAAGCGGCCCGAACACCTCGTCGTGTCAGCTTCTTGACCGCAGTAGAAGAACCAGCAGCTTAACAAGCATGAGCTTTCGGAGGTCCGTGCGGACTTCTTGGCTCGGCGCTGGACCCCCCCTGGCGCCGCCCCTGCCGCGCCACGCGCGCCAGCAGAGGAAAGTCCAGCACCGAGCCGGGAGATCCACGCACGGTCCTCCGAGAGTTATATGCTTGTGCAGTGTCCTGCTCAGCACGACGTGTGAGTTGCCGAGTGCACATTACGGTGAAGGCGTTAGATAAGGAACCATTGGATAGGGAATCCAGGGTCGGGAAGACGGTGGAACTCCAATCGTGGATTAGCCCTGAATATCACCGTCGCCCTCATCAGATAAGGAACCCTCCAAGGTCTGAGGCCTCCTGGGCACACTCCTTAACCAACGCCCCCACCGCAGCACGAGCGGGGGAATCGGCACTTCCCAAGTGGGGAGAGCCCCCGCTCCGTATCGGGGAGGTCGGAGTGGGACTCCGCCAGGGTGGTCGGGTTGGGCCCCTGGAGGACCTGTGGGTGGAGTTGGCACGCTGTGAATTCCTGGGGCCTCACGCGAGATCCCCTGGTACCGAAAGCCACGCAGCGTTTCTGAACCATGGAAGGAAGTGCAGACTGTAGGCACTCCAAAAAAGTGCCCCACCCGAACGAGAGTTCAGAGCAGTGATTACAATCACTTCCGCACGCAGGCACGCACGGGCCCTGCGAAACACATGCGCGCATCCACAAAGGCGCCCCATACGCACTACAACGCATGTGTTGGATTGCGCTCCGACCGACTCGAAGATGCAACTAAGAAGACAACTGTGTGCAGCATGGAGGTCGACACTGCAGCTCTGTCTGGCACGCACACGCACGCACGTGTACAAATATCTTCAGGGACATACCGCCTGCTCATGCCGAGGTTGCCCACCAGCGTTCATATCCGACCCTTTCCCCCAATCCCTGTCCTTCTCTATTCATCCCCCGCCGGGCCCTCCGATACCATCCCCTCTCTCCCCCGCCCCCGCCTCCCATACCCTCCTCTCCCCTCCCCTCCTCTCCCCTCCTCTCCCATCGCCTCCCCTCCCCTACCCTCCCCTCCCCACCACCACCACCACCACCACCACACACGCACACACAACACACACATGCACACACACACACCTATACATATATATATATATATGTGTATGGATGTATAAATGTATATATGCATGTATATACACACATCTATCGACAACTACAGAGACATGTATACACGTGTACATATATATACACAAATGCATAGCTACGTACAGACCTACATACATACATGCAAACATACAGTCGGACTAATCTAGACACGTACATGTCTACATGTACATCTATGAGCAGTATACATACATGCAAACATGCATACATACATGCAAACGCACGTGTATGCATACATAGTTACCTACATACACACATACATACAGACAGCCGTACGTACAGACAGACAGACATGTCACTATACATACACAACAATAAAGAAACATATATACGTACGAGCACACATACACATATGTATGCATGCGGGCATACAAACAAGCATGCATGCAGACAAACATGCATCCCAATATACATACATACAGACCTACGTCTATACATACATACATGCATGCATGCATGCATGCCTACGTGTATACAGACATACAAACATACATCAGTGCATGCATCAATGCATGCATGCATACATACGTGTATGCATACACACATACACACATGCATACAGACATGCATGTATGCATTCATACATACCTCTATGCAGACATGCATACATGCATACATACATACATGCATACAGGCATACAGACATACAAATACACACTTACGCACATAGATATATAAATACATAAATGTAAATGCACACATACATACGTATATACCTGACTACATGCATACATTAATACATTCATACATACATATATAGGCAGGTGCATGCACACATACATACAGACATGTATACATGCATGCAGACATGCATACATACATACATGTATACATACACATATTCATATGTATGTATATACACATATGTACACGCGTACATGCATGCATGCATACATACATACATACATACATATATACATACACGCACATATATATATATATGTATATACATACATACAGACAGACAGACAGACAGACAGACAGACAGACAGACAGGCAGACACACATACATATATACATACATGCATACATACATACATGCATACATACATATGTGCCTACATACACACATACATACATACTTGTACATACACACACCCACTTTTCGGTCGTAGTGGCGCGGCCACTTGCCAGCGCGTAAGGCGCCCCCCGCGGGGCGCGCTACGTCGAAAAAGGCAGAGAGAAGGGGAGACGGCGAGTCCCTCACGCGGCAGTGGCTGGGGGCGGCGGGGCAGGCAGCGGGCCGCGGCCGCGGGGGCAGCGGGGCAGCGAGCAGGCGGGGGCCGCGGGTGGCGGAGGCGGGGCGGGGCAGCAGCAAGGCGATGCCGCGCAGGGAGGCGGGCGCAAGAGCGCGGCGCGCGGCGGCGCGGCCGGGGCCACGCCAAAGTGACGCGGGCGAGGAGCCGAGACCAGCGGGCTGGGCAGGCGGGCGGGGCGGGGCGGGGCAGGCGAGGAGGCCCACGGAGGCGAGGCCCGGTCGGCAGACCAGGAGCGGCGGCCAAAGGGGCGCGAAGAGCGCGGCGGGCCGCGAAGAGAAAGAAGTGGCCGAGAGGCCGCGGGGAGGCGCGGGCGCCGAGAGCGTGGACACAAACACACACACACACACAACCACATTTTGTGTGTATGTATATATATATGTGTGTATACATACACCTAAGTATATTTTCATATGCTATACATGTGTATATACACATGTCATTTTGAAGAACAAAAAAAAATCGAGCGTCGGCGGGCAGGCGACTCGCCACGCCGTCAACTAACGCACGCCGGGCGCGCGCGGGCGAGCAGCCGACCCCTCACGGGGCGGTGGGAGGGCAGCACCGGGGCCGGCAGGGGCCGGGGCGGCGGGCGAGGCAGCAGAAGCCGGACCGGCGGGAACCAGGGCGGCGGTCAAAAAACACGGGACAGTGGCAAGGTGCCCACCAGAATTCGGCGCGCGAGGACCGGCCGAGGCAGAGCAAGGGCAAAAGGGGGGAGAGCGGGGCCCAGGGGGTCAAGAGCGGGTTCGCCTCCCGCGTGCCCCGCCCGCGAGTTCTTCGACGTGCCATGTGTTCTCGACGCTTCAGAGGCTGCCGCCTTCCAGCTGAGGGCGTCGGGCTCACACTGAGACCCGCAGCCCTGCCAGCTGCGCCCGTCACAGCACCTGCAGATTCAGCCGTGGTGGGCTGACGGCGGGGCCTCCCGAGCGCCCACGGACCTTGCGGCCCCTCCTGAACTGTAGCTGACGGCGCAGCGTCCCAGGCCCGCCCAACCCTCAGGCGTCGGGGAGGTGAGTCGCGGAGCCGAACGGGGCCAGGGTGCACGTCGAGAGCAACGTCGGGAGATGAGACCGAGGCGGCGTAGTAGTGGGGGCACGGGCGCGAGGAGAGAGCGGCATCGGGGGCGTCGACGGAGGCTGTGCCGGGTGCAGCGCCTGCGAGCGGGGTCGGGTGGACTTCGAGAGCGCCGGCGCGCCCTTGGTGGACGCAGAGAGCGGCGTCGGGGGATGGGCCCGATGCGGCGCCGTCGTGTGGGCCTGGGCGAGAGAGAGGGAGAGAGAGAGAGCGGCGTCGGGGGCGTCGTGGGACGCGGCGACGGCGGCGGCATCGGAGTGAGGGCCAGCTCCATGGCGCGGGGTGGCGTCGCGGTCTTCGTCTACTGCCACAGACAAGGGATGTCGTCGCCGAGAATGCATCGTCCTTGGCAGCTACGTGTGCGTGTGCTTATGCAGTCCGGATGAGCCTGACGATCGGCGTGCGCGGGGGTGGTGCTGCTGCGGCGCCAGTCTGACGAGCAGCAGACATGTGGACCGTGCGCAGGGCGCGATTGCCCGCCGGGGGGGGGGAAGCCAAGGAGCCGGGCGAGAGACCCCGACGCGCGGGCCCGCGCGGGCGGGCCAGAGAGGAGCGACGGGCGCGCCACCACTCGAGCCGTCGTGCGGTCCGACACGTCAGCGGGGTCGTTCCCAGAGATCCGATGTCGTGATTTTGTTCAATGCGCGGTCCCCGGAGGTCTCGACCCATTCCCCAGGACCGGCTTTTCATCCTGAGGAGGGCCCCTGGGGGCCCCTGGCGAGGGCCCCTGGGGGCCGAAACCTGCGAAAAGCCTCCGTCTTGATTTTTCCAATGCGTTGGATCTCTGGGCTGGGGACAGCGAGGGCGTCGGGGCCATCTCTGGAGGCGGGGTGGCAGGGTGAGCTCGGGGGCGGGGCCCCGCACGTGGCCTCCTGGCCCGAGGCGGCGCTCGTGGCGAGAGCGTGGTCGGTGGCGGCGGCGCGGGTGGCGTCGGGGTGACAGCACCGACCCAGGGAGGGGGCGGCGTCGGGGCGGTCGTCGAGGCCAGCGCCGGGGTGGGGGCGTCGGGGAGGGAACGGCATCGGGAGCGGCGCTGGTGCCGAGGCGCAGGATGCCAGGGAAGCCATCGGACGAGCGCCACTGCACGAAGAGCGGGCGGGGACGCAGGCGCCGGCCCAGGGGGGGCCACGACGTCGGAGCCGTCGGAAAGGGAGCGTCGGGCGTCGGAGGGCGTCGTCGGGAGCCTGTGGGGTGAGAGGCGGCGGAGCGAGCGGGGCCCCTCCTGACGGCTCGTGTCGCGCCTCCTCACTGTCGAGGAGCACTTCCCAGCAGCATCCACCTCACTTTCGAAGAGCACGTCGGCGCTTCCTCCTCACTTTCCCCTGAGCATCCAGGACTCACTCAGGCCCCCCCCATCCGAACCCGAGGTCCCAGATTTCGGGTTGGGGGGCCTACGGGTTCCATCTGTGCTGTTCAATGTACCGGGAAGTCCCTTCACCGGGGGATGGAGGGCAACTTTGGGCCTTCGGGTTAGGTTGGGGTGGCTTGTTTGGTAGGCAGCGAAGGACTCCCCAGACCTCCTCTCGACGCGAAGAAATCACGACGGGGGGTTGGCGTTGTTTTCGGCCGTACAGGGGGACCCCACGGGCCCCAGAAGCGTCACAAAACCGGCCAGGATGAAAAACCTGTCCCAGGGAAGGGGTGTAGACTTCTGTAGGTCAACGTGTGGCATGCCCTTGCCACTCCTCCTCCCCTCCTCGATCCCCCTCCTCCCCCCCTCCTCCTTCCTCCTCCTTCACTCCTCCCTCTCGCCTCCTCCTCCTCCTCCTCCTCCTCCCTCCTCCTCCTGCTCCTCCTACTCCTCCCTCCTCCTCCTCCTCCTTCTCCTTCTCCTTCTCCCTCCTCCTCCTCCTCTCCTCCTCCTCCTCCTCTCCTCCTCCTCCTCCTCCTCCTCCTCCTCCTCCTCCTGGGATCTGGGATCTAGGGGCAAGTGTGTAAGCCGAACGCTGCCCTACCCCTCTCCCCAGGGAAAAAGCACGACGGCAGAGATATGGGTCTCCCTCGGGAGTTGGAACGCTACTGCAGGTGCATCATGCGGAGCACGTGGAGTGCTGCGGAGAAACCGTGGCACCTGCTGATGGCGGCAATCGTGAGGAGTTGGCAACATCGGCCCTGGATCGCCAGAGTTATTGGGATCCCACAGTGACTGATTAATGGCGCTCTGTGGTCTGTGGAAGCTGCGCTATGGTGCAAATATGCTCGATGTGCGCCACGAGGAGCGACAGCCCAAAGTGAAAGAAACCCCAAACACTCTGTAGACGCCAGGCTGCCACACGGTGAAAACAACTCGAAAGCATCGTAATGCTGTCTGGATCTTTGAATGCGAAATCCCATAACCTGTCCATGACGAGAGTTGAGTTTCTCGCACGGGCGTATCGGCGCATGGTGCGCAAATCTGTGGTGTCTGTCGAAGAAGAATAAGAAACCGTCATTGGCGGAGCGGCTGGGAGTCTCCAAGTTGTTCGCACATGTCATACGCACACACACGCACACGCACACACAGGCATACACACACGACACGCGCACACACACACACGCACACACACACACACACACACACACACACACACACGCGCGCGCGCACGCACGCACGCACACACATACACACACTGTTTGGCGTCGCAACCCCGCGCGCAGCGACAGGGCGTACAAAGGTCAACGAAGCGGGCTGGCACGCGCGTCTAAGGACCGGGCCTCATGCCGCTTGGAACAAGCAGCGCCAGCAGCTGGCCATAACTCAAGCAGCGCCAGCAGCTGGCCATAACTCATCCGGGCGTGGACGACAGGGGGGTCAGACGAGGAGGGGGCAGACGACAGGAACCGACCAGCATGAAAACGACTGGGCTGGAAAGGCGAAGGGCAGGCGCAGGCGCACGGAAGCTATAGGGATGCCATGGCCAGACGACTGGCAGAAGGGCACGTCAAGGGCCAAGGGGGCCGAAGGCCAGCAGTAGCGGCGCAGACACCGCAAAGGCCGCACCCGATGAGGTAGCAGCGCCGACAACACACACACACACACACCGACAGTTTTTGGCGTCGCGGCCGCGCGCGCGCAGCGACACAGCGGAGCCAGTCAGCAAAGTGCCCGAAGATCGAAGCCGGGGCCTCAGGAGAGCGGTCGGGGACTCACGCAGTCCAGAAGGGGGGAGCACAGGGTTCATCCAGAGGGAACCACGCCGTGTGGGCACGCACACTCACACACCACGTACCCCATCCGCTTCCCTCCCCTCCCCTCCTCGAAACTTCCCTCCTCCCCTCTCCTCTTCCAGCACCTCCCCTGCACGGTCGACGCTCCACCCCCCTCCCTCCACTTCCCTCCCCTGCCTCCATCGTTCCCCCGCCCCCCCTTCCTCCATCCCATCTCGATGCAGGGGGCTACGATCATGGTGGGATCCGCAAGGTCGTGGGTCGCTGCAGGCTGCGGGCTGGCCACTTTCCTGGTCCAGGTGTACGTCGTGACCCAGCCGCTGCGCACATTCCAATGTGTTAATCGACGATGTGTTGCTTCTCAACATACCAAGAAACGACGAGACGTTCGCGAGGGACCTCGCCAAGGCCGGGGAAAAGGTGGTAGACTTCATAGAGGAGCAGTTGCAACGTAGCATAGCAATTCACAAGGCCGCAGTAGTAGCCAGCAAACCCTCTACCCTTGAGTAGGTGGCCAAAATGTTCGGGGCGCTGGGGGCGTCGGCGAGGTTGAAGAAACGGCGTCGTAGGATAGGCAACTTGCGCCAGGTTGGCGCTAATACTTTGAAAGCGTTTCGCACGGGGTTTGAGCAGGCTCACGTCTGGAGCGGAGGTCACAGGAGTGGACAGTCTCGGATTCCATCGGCTGCAGGGTGAGTTCTCAAGAGTGGCAGGGCCTCAAGCTCGGATCTGGTCTCGCACCCTCGCCCTCCTCCTCCCCCGAGAGCCTTGGAGGAGGAGGAGGGCGAGGGTGCGAGACCGAGTCCGACCAAGACCCGCTCCGGCGGGCCGCGCTGGCCCTGGCCCTCACGTGGGCCACCTCTGTCTGGAGGGCAGAGTGTGCGCCCACCTGCCCCGCACTTCTCGGGAGGTCTTCCACGACTCTGCGCGTCGGCGTCATGGCGTCGAGGAACCCTCCCGGGAAGTGGTGCTCCGTACGAGGCCCTCTTGGAGGTGCGATGCTGTCGCTAGCTATAGATCGACTGGAATGCGACACCATTTTTGCCGTCAGGGCGATAGGGGCACCACCCATTCTCGTACCTCCACCTCCCCTTCTTTGCTCTCCCTCCTATTGCAGAGGGCATGGAAAGAAGAAGCGCAGCGAGGAACGGCTAACAAACTAGGCTTATCTAGGCTTCTATGAAGACGTGCTCGATGTAGGCTTGGCACTGTCAATGCTGAGCACAGGACGAGGGCCAAAGGACTGTCCACCTCTGAGCTCTAGGAAGAGAGGATGTCTCTTGGGATATCTTACCAAGGGGCTGCTTGCTCAAGCGGGGTATGTTGTCCCTCAGCCTTTCTGCCCATGCGGGCATCGCAGTGATGACATGGTT
>CAUYUJ010012965.1:10000-12129 GCA_963575745.1 Prorocentrum cordatum | reverse complement strand
CATGTTGACAAGAAAAACAAAAACTGTGTATTGTCTTTTGCAGATTAGAATGGGGCGGATTGGATGGGCGGGCGCGGGGTGTGCGCCGCGTCCCATTCCTGCCATGCATTTTGCGACGTGGACGACAGGACGTCCATGCGACGGTGCCAATGACGGCGAAGACTCTAGAAGGATTTGAGCATGCGCTCGCGGCGACGCGCGCGCATGTCGCCCGCGTGGTATTTTTTGCACAGGATTCGCGGCCTGGGTGCATGACAGAGCATCGCGAGTGCACCGCGCGATGACGTGAAATCGCTGGATTTGGCAGAATTCTTAAAATTCCCATGGTTTTCCTACCGGGCAGGAAATTTGTAGAATTTTGTGAACAAGCATTTGGTTTTTGATGTTTTTATGTTGAAATGCTTGCAAACACACGGTGTTCGGTAGGATTCTGACATGAACGCGCGCGTGTGGTCTTTGTGGTATTTTTTGCAATGGATTATCGCCGTGGACGACACGACGTCCATGTCGAGAGGAAAAAAATAAGAAACATGTTGATTTTGTATTGTTTTTTACAGGTTAAGATGGGACCACCCGGATGGGCCCCCTATCTGCCGGCCTGAGGGGGGAGTAGGAGTATATTCTAATAAGGAATAAGGATAGGAGTAGTAGTAGTAGTAGTAGTAGTAGTAGTAGTAGTAGTAGTAGTAGTAGTCCCCCTCAGCTCTCAGTAGTAGTAGTAGTAGTAGTTAGTAAATAATATTAGTAGTAGCTAGATAGTAGTAGTACCGTAGCTAGTAAGAGGAGTAGTTCAGCGTGGGTAGTGGCTGGTGGTTGGTGCAGTGGTCGGTAGTAGTAGTAGTAAGAGTTAGTAGTAGTAGTAGTAGTAGAAGTAGTAGTAGTAGTGAGTAGTAGTGAGTAGTAGTAGTAGTAGTAGTAGTAGTAGTAGTAGTAGTAGTAGTAGTAGTAGTCGTAGTAGTAGTAGTAGTAGTAGTAGTAGTAGTAGTAGTAGTAGTAGTAGTAGTAGTAGTAGTAGTATTCGTCGTAGTGGTCGTAGTAGCAATCGTAGTCGTAGTCGTCGTAGTAGTCGTATTTGTAGTAATAGTAGTAGTCGAAACCAGTTGCCCTCGCCAACCCAACCAGCCAGCCCAATCGACCCACCCAGCCCACGCAGCCCGACCAGCCCAACCAGCCACCCCGCCACCCCGCCAACCCGCCCTTCCCCGCCTCCTGCCCTCCGTCACCGCCGGGAAGGGTGGGGAAGTGTTTCTTTCTTACCAGCGAAACCAGAAAACTCACCCTCCCGGGGCCCGGCGGGACAGCGGGGAGGGTGCAAATCGCACCGTTGTATGCGGGACTGGGATTCGCGCCGACGTAGCTCCAAGACGGTTCTGGGCCTCACGTGTGATACGGTCGTCATTTTTTCACCCTTCGCCGCGCCCTCTTTCTCAACGGGAGGGATCCCATCCTCGAAACTGTCGTCACTTGTGCGGCCCCGCGTGTGTGGCTTCTTGGAGGGCCGCCAGGAGCCCCCTGGAGGCTTGTGGAGGCCCCAAGGAGCTCCAGCGGACTTCAGGACACCCTAGGAGGCAGTGGGTAAACCCAGGAGGCTGCAGGACGCTCCAGGACGTCCCAGGCTGCCCTGCGAGGTCCCACGAAACCCCAGGAGATCCCCAGGAGATCCCCAGGGCGCCCCAGGGCGCTCCAGGAGACCCCAGGAGTCTCCAGGAGATTCCAGGACGCCCCAGGACGCACCAGGAGGATCCCAGGAACGACTCCTCGCAGTCCCAAAACCCCCCGGAAGTGGTTAAGGTCCCCCAGGAAAGCCCTGGGGGTCTCCACAGGTTCAGAGGTTCGGCGGTCGCCGACACATGAGGACCTTAGACAGTAACCGTTACATCATAGAGAATTCTATATTCGAACCCGCCTTACACAGCGGAGTGGAGAAGAAAATAATTCTTTACGCTTCGCGTATCCCCACCAGCCCATCTCACAGCAGCAACTCTTGCGAAGTATGCCGACAGTCGTGTTTTTCAGGCGTGTGTCCGCTTGCCCCCGCATATCTCCCCTGTTCCTCCTTCCTCCCGCCTCCTTGTACATCCTCCTTGTGGGGGGAGCGGGAGAAGGACGAGGCGGAGGAGGAGGGAGAG
>CAUYUJ010012965.1:0-5000 GCA_963575745.1 Prorocentrum cordatum | reverse complement strand
ATGCGTGTAGCCGCGCCTGCGGCCACGTCCCTCCGCAGAACAGGCCCCTCACTCGAGTGCGGTGGGCCTGCGTCCATCGGCCCTGGAGGGGTCGTCGTAGTAGTGCCTGCAACTGTGCCAGGAAGATGGAGGTGATGCCGTGCTGGCGGCCGTGCTGGCTCACCCACTCGTCCTGCAGCTGCTTCTCCGTGGTGCGCGCGACGTGGTGCTGGATCCCCTGCAGCATGGTGTAGCGGAGGTCGAGCACGTTCCCGTCGATGGTAACTGTGTGCGAAGCCTGCGTCATCCAGCCGAGGCGCCTGACCGTCGCCGCGAACGCCCCCGCTGGCCCCCGAACTGTGAGCCAGGGGGCCTTGCACTTGTATATCTTCATCACCCAGGTGCGCCACGCGCTCTGGAGCCGCGCGGCCAGCTGGTCGTCCTCGAGCGCTTCCTGCCACGCCGTGGACCAGGCGATGATGGGGCCACTGTTGGCAAGGATGCCTGGGTCGGCCCTGTCGCTGAGCAGCGTGGGTGCCGTGGACCTTCCCTTGTCGTTGCCCTCCATCGCCGCCGCCGCGTTCTTCCTGAGCTCGGTGAGCTTGGAGTCTGCCATGCCGACGACTGAGGATCCGTAGAGGAGGGCTGGCACTTTGGCTTGTCGAATCAGCTTGTGTGCCGCTCCTCCTGCTCTGCGCACGGCTGCCATCCGTGCCTTTCTCGCTGCAAACTTGAGCGCCCGCTTGTTGATGGCGGCCGCTCTCCTCCGTCTGCATGCTGTTACTGTCACTCCCAGGTGTTTCTCGTGCTTGACCACTCTCACGCCGAGGTGCCTGGTACTCTTGTGGATGTGCTGGCCCAGCGCGGTGGAGGAGGCCAAGGTGACCGTCTTCCCCTCCGCGCCGCGCGAGACGGCCATGTCCAGCGTGGTCTCGAACATGGTGGCCACGGCCTCGATGAGCCGCGGGTGGACCTCGTCGACGTACTCGTGCCTGCCGTGCGTGGCCATGGCGAGGTCGTCGAAGAAGAGGCGCGTGTCCGCCCAGGGTAACTGGTGCACCAGCCTGTCCAGCTCGAGGATGATCACCATCTTGAGACAGAACGGTGTGTACCTGCTGCCCGCCACGATGCCGCGCTGCCGCGCCTTGCCGTCGGTGTAGCACTCGTCCAGGACGATGCGCCGCGCCGTGCTGTAGATCTTGAGGACGGTCCGCATGATGATTGGATTGAAGCCCCATCTCTGCGACGCCTCCCACACCTTCCGATGGGTGGCCCACTCGAAGCACTTGATCAAGTCGAAGTAGGTCACCGCATAGTCGTGTCCGTCAGCCCGCGCGGCCTCATAGTAGAGTGCCTGTAGCCATGCCGCGCGTTCCGACGATCTCCCTCGGCGTGCCCAGTCGTAGGCTCGCTCGTTTGCTGCCTCCCAGCGCCTGGCGTAGGGGATGCGGATGCTCTCCCACACGCGCGCCAGCTCAGGGATAAGGCCCAGCCACCTGCCGCCTTCGGCGTGAGGTAGAAGAGGATGGTGGCCTGCGACGTGGGCCACGGCGCTCCTCGCTCCACCGCGTTGGGCGCGCTTACCACGCGTGCCGTACCTGAAAACCCACCATGTCTCCAGAGACGCGGGTGCCAGTCTGCTTCTTCCAGGGCTGTCCCAGCTCGGAACCGCCCGCAAGCCTCGATGACGCCCCTCGGGGTGATCCGCGGAACTCTGTGCTCGCTCCACTCGTCGTCGCTGGGGGCCTGGCACCACGGCTCGTCGGCGTTGTAGCTGTCCGCCCAGACCGTCTCCCAGCCCTCCAGCGCCGTGTCCGCTGCCACCTGCGGGTGCGTGAGCTCCTGCTGGGTGCGGGACTCTGTCGGCTGGATCGGGGCCCGCGGCACAGGCGGCTTAGTCCACTTGCGCAGCGCTCCCGCCCCCGCCTGGCTGTGCTTGGTCACCCAGCGTCGCCAGTTTCGAGCCACTTCCTGTCGTGCTCGCCGCCGCGTGTGCTGGCTAGCAACTGTCATGAGCTTGGCCGCGCAGTCCACGTAGTGCAAGCCCCTCTCGGTGATGTGCTCGGCGTCGATCCAGGCGACTGTGTTCGCCAACTTGCCCCAATCGGTGTCCGTGTATCGCCCCCGCCCCGTCGGTCGGCGGCGCTCTCCTGCCGCTTCCGCCCCGACCAACGGGCAGTCCTGCGAAGCCGTGAGGCCGAGGACAGCGGGGGTCCGCCGAGGAGTACTCTCTGGGAGGCTCGTCGTGTCCTCCTCGACTCGGCGCACTGTGTAGTTTAACTCGTCCAGGTTGTCTGTGTTGTCCTGCTCGTCCGTGGCGTCGTCGTTGTCCCGCTCCTGGTCGGGCTCGGCGCGCCATGCTGGGTGGTTCCGCTCGAGGAGCGGCCCGATGATGTCCTTCCTTAGGATGCCCTTGGCGTTGTTCTGAGCCCAGACCAACGTCTCTTGCTTCCCGTTCTTCCTCCGCGTTCGCACTGCTGTGCTGACGTGTCCCAAGCGGCGGCCCAGCCACTCAGCTGCCTCTGCCCATTGCTGCTCTCGCGCGGCCTCGTGCACCGTGGGTGGCTTGAGCTGCTCCCAAGCGTAGGTGGGCAGCTGCAGGTGGCCCTTGCGCCCGTGCCAGTCCAGGCCGACGTAGTTGAGGTACTTGTTCAGGTGCTCCTCGTACGTGTTGGCCAAGTTGCCCCAGTAGCGGTCCACATCGTCCTGAGTATGCCTGCGGTGCTCCAGGAGTCGCGGCCGCGAGGTCGGCCCCGCCACGCAGCCTGTGGGCAGCTGCAGTGGCCATCGCCGTTGTCGCCGTAGTACCCGTGCCCAGCGTGCCTCTTCCCGTAGGCGAGGGACTCGCAGGAGCACAGGTGAGTGCGGCGCCGTGTTGTACTGATCCTGCACGGCCACGTGGAGCGGGCCATCCAGGAGCGTCTTGGACATGATGAAGTAGTCGCGGTGCCGTGCCTCGCCCAGAGTGGCGCACGAGCCGCGCGAGGTGTCGAACACGATGACCCCGTCCATCCTGTTGACCACCCCTGTGTGCTGTAGCTCTGCTGGATCTATGTTGAAGTCACCGCCCAGGATCCAATGCTTCCCCGCCGCTGCCGCGGCCGTAGTGAAGTTCCGTAGGGTGGCCCTGTTGCGGTCCGTCATGCCCTCGCTGACCCAGAGGTAGGCCGTGCCTATGGTGATGCCCTCCTTGCCGAGGTCCTTGCCTCGGGCGCGGACCCAGCCAATCGCGAGGTGGCCCTTGGACTCACCGGGCGAGATGTCCCGCGTGTCGAGCCCCCTGGCGTAGCTCATGTTGTTTGGCCGCACAGTCGCCAGGAGCACCCCTGCGCTCCAGCCCCCCCGTGCGGTGCGGACGCTCGGCGCAGTGCCCAGCCTCCAGCCCTCCTTCTGCATGCGCTGCGTGAAGCAGGAGATGCTGTGCTCGTTTGCCTGCAGCTCCTGCGCCATGATGATGGGGTACTTGTGCGTGTACCTGATGGAGCGCATAGTCCGCTCCAGCGTGCCGATGGAGTTCGCATTGATGGTGAAGAACCCCTGCCCCTGCTGTTCGTCAGGGAGAAGGCGGGGCCGTCCACGTGCTCTTGCCGATGGTGAGCGTGGTGTCAGGCTGCATGCCAGCAAGCAGAGGCAGAAGGTGAGGCTGATGGCGCTCGATCTGCTCGGCTGTGCAGCCCGCATCCTGCATGATCTTTGTGATCTGCGTCGCGTCGGCGTTCTGCGGGAAGGAGACCAGCTCCTGCTTGATCTCCTCCTCGGCTCTGCGCTTGTTCCTCTGCTGCTTGTCGTGGGCGGCCTCCCGCGCTGCGGCGTCGGCCTCCTTCTTGGCCTTGGCGGCTGCTGCTGCTGCGGCCGCAGCAGCTCGCTTCTCCTCTGCGGTGTGCTGCTGCTGCGCGTGGCGGAGGGCTTCGGCGATCTTGGTGTCCGTCTCCTGGTCGCGCAGGCACTTCTTGGCTTGCTCCAGGAACGACGCGGCCGCTCTCCAGCCCTTGCCCGGCTTGGGCACGCTGAGCTCTTCGATACGGGCACTCTGCTTTTGCAATTTCTCATCTTGTCTGGCCAAGAGGGCTTTCTCCCTGTCAAGCTTCTCCTGGGCCTGCTTGATCTCCTGCTCCAGCTTCTCGACCCGCTCCTGTGTGCGCTCACGCTGCGCCTGCGTTTTGTTCCTCTCTCGGACCAACTTGCACTCCGAGAAGCAACGTGGGATGTCGCTGCCGCTGTCGACAGCTGCCTGCAAGTCATCAACTTCTTTCTGCACGACGTCGATGTTTCCCTGGACGTGCTTGGCCAAGTCTGGGTCCCCCGCCTGCCGTCGAAGTTCTGCCAGGTGTGCCCGTAACTTCTTGAGCTTTGCTTTGGTGGCATCCTCGGCCTCTGCGTCGTCCTGGGAACTGACCGCACCGTGGTTCGCCGTCTTCGCGGAGTCACGAACCTTCCAGCACTTCCAGCAGAAATCGTAGTTGTCCCCATTCCGAGCTTTGCATCCGCTGCAAGCCCAGCCTCCATCCCGCGACTTGGAGCTTGGGGCCATGAAAAGGCTCGAGAGCGCAGTGCCACTCTGAAGTTGGCGCTCTCCAGCACCGTCCCGCCTCTCTGCAGGCGCAAAGGCGGCTCGGCGCAGAACGGCTGAGGCGCAGGTGGAGGAGGAGGAGGAGTAAGATGAGGAGGAGGAAGGGAGGGAGGAGGACCGAGGAGGTTGAGGAGCAGGGAACGAAGAGAGTGAAGATGAGGAGGATGCCCCCCCATGAGGGGGAGGAGGGACCATGAGGATGAAACGGAACAGGAGGAAAACGAGACGGGCGCCGACGGGGGAACCACCCCTCCTCCTCACTCCGCCGTTTGGGGGTGCTCTGGGGTGGGTGGGGTGGGGGGGGGAAGGATTCATGAGGCACTTGCGACGTGAAGGGGAGCAATACAACGATGCAGCCAACATACTGAATGTGCACGCCTTGGTGACTGGAGGCGGCACGCCTATACGTCTTAGTAGTAGTAGTAGTAGTAGTAGTAGTAGTAGTAGTAGT
>CAUYUJ010012964.1:0-12134 GCA_963575745.1 Prorocentrum cordatum | reverse complement strand
GGAGGAGGAGGAGGAGGAGGAGGAGGAGGAGGAGGGGGAGGAGGCGCGCCGCCTCGAGGAGGCGAGCACCACGGACGACGTGTGCAGCCTGGGGGACGCCATCAGCCCGAGCCACAGCCGCAGCGCCATCGCTCCCAGCGAGCAGCAACAGGACCTGCCCCGCTCTCTCTCTCTCTCTCTCTCCCTCTCTCTCTCACACACACGCTCTCTCTCTCTCTCTCTTTTTTCCTCTTCTCCTCTTTCTTATTCTGCTTCTTCTTCTTCTTCTTCTTATTCTCCTGCTCCTGCTCAGTATTTTTTCCCTCCCCGCCTTCGCGTCCTTCCTCCTCTGTCCTGCTGTCTCCTAGTATGCTGGGGGGGTTCTCCCCCCCTCTCTCTCGCTCTTGTTCTCTCTCAGTCTCTCTCTCTCTCTCTCTTTCTCGCCGTCTCTCCTCTCATGTTCTCATATTTTCTCTGCTCTCTATTCTCCTTGTTGCCTTACGGCTGGTGCCGCCGACTCTGAAGGGGGACAACGGCGGCGGCGGCGGCGGCGGCGGCGACGACGACGACGACGACGACGACGACAAGGACGACGAGGATGGCGGCGGCGACGGCGACGGCGACGGCGACGACGACGAGGCTGACGTTGGTCAGGGTTCTCAGAGATGCATTTTGTGGTCTCTTCGGAGCGCTCTCGGGGACCTCTGGGGGACAGTTTTGTAGCCTCTTGGGAGCCACTTGGGGGCCTCTCGGGAGCCTCTTGGGTGGGGCTTCCTGGGGGCCGTCTTGGGGGCCTGTTGGGCCGTCTTGGGGCGATCTTGGGGGCCTCGTGGGCCGCCTTGGAGCGTCGGGAAGCCGAGACGGCGAGAGCGCCAATGGGGCCCTCGTGGGAGTGCTCGTGGAGGCATCATGGGGCGTATTGAAGTCCTCTTGGGTTGTCTGGAGGCTACCTTGGGCGTCTTGGACCAATCGTTCGGCGATTTGGGGCTCTCTTGGACCATCTGGGCGGCCTCTCGGGGCACTCGTGGCCCGCCTTGGGGCTTTCTAGTTCCGGGACCCCCTGGGGGGACGGCATTCTGACCCAGGACCCCCCTCACCCCCCTCGGGACCCCCCCCCCCGAGATCCCACCCCTCGGCAGGGAAGGGATCAAAGGAAGGGGCTTCCCTTCCACTGAACTACGACATTCTTGAATTTCCTTGTTTCATGGTTTCCTTGAGACTGTCGACAACGACGACGAAGACGACGACGACGAAAACGAAAACGGAAAAGCGCCTCACACACGCCGAAGTGTCGGCGGATTTCACATGTCCTTTCTCTCTCCATCCGTCGCTCTCCCCCTCTCTCTCTCTCTCCCTATCTCTCACTCTCTCCCTCTCTCTCTCTTTCTTTGTTTCTCCGTATGTATTTATATGTATGTATACTGTCTGCCCTTCTCCCTCTGCTATCCCTCCCCTCCTCTCCATCCCTCGCTCTCTCCCTCTCTCTCTCTCTCTCCTTTTCTCTCTCCCTCTCTCTCTCTCCTTCTCTCTCTCCCTCTCTCTCTCTCTCCCTCTCTCTCCTTCTCTCTCTCTCTCTCTCTCTCCCGTACCCGCTCTCGCTCATCCATGACAGTGTCCATCCGTCCTTCTCGCCCGCTTGTCTTGCACCGCGTGTGGCATTCCATCCCAGTGCGGCCGACTCCCAAGCGGTGCTCACAGAGTCGCCCGTGACCGCCGCCCTTGACGAGGGCGCTCTGATTCGTTGGTGAGGCACCAGGTGGTGCGACATCTGGAAATCTCGGAGACAGTTCCTCTCTCATATCTTGGCCTGACTCGGTCCCTACGGGTGGCGACGGGAGGTCAAGGATCAGATGCCTGCTCACATCGGGCAGGTGCGCCTTCGTATCCGTGCTGTGGTACATCATCTACATCTGCCACCACTTCACGTACATATACTACTTCGGAAAAGGCTGAGCAGCCGATGGCGGTGCGACCATTGACCGTACTGACGGCAGTGGAGGATTTGTTCACGAACTTAGACGTGCGCTCGAGGATCACATCGTTCATCGGTCCCTGCTTGGCTGGATACTTCGATGCGCGCAGACATGCCAGAGCCTCTACGACTACTTCTACTCGAGGAGCAGCCAGCTGCACCAGAGCTACCTCAGAGCGCTGATGGAGGAGGACATCCGCTACCTGCAGACGATGGCCGCGTACTCGCAGAAGACGCCGTGTCAGAGCTTGAGTTCGTGGTCCAGCAGCCGCTGGTCATGGGGCCCGCAGCTTCCTAGGAGGCGGTGGAGAGGCCCATGGTACGATGGCCTCGCGCGCGGCGCCGCCCCCAGGACCTCTAAAGATAAGCATCTCTCACAACGTGAAGCAGCGCGCGGCAGCCCTCCTCCTCCTCCTCCTCCTCCTCCTCCTCCTCCTCCTCCTCCTCCTCCTCCTCCTCCTCCTCCCCCTCCCCCTCCCCCTCCCCCTCCTCCATGTGGATATGGGAACAACGGAGCCACGGACATGCGGTGGCACGACTCTTCTGCGTCGTCACAGTCCTCGTCGAGTTCGTGGCCGCCTGTCCTCCAGCACGCTACCGGCCGTTCCGAAGCGTCTATTTTCACCGAGCGCGTTCCACGTCTCGCAAAGTGCCTACTTCGATGTAATGTATGCCTGCTTCGATGTAATGTATCGCAGGTCCCCCGCGGCGGATCCAGGCACTGGTACTGGCATTGTTCCTTACTGGCATTGTTCCGTACTGGCATGTTGCGACTACGCAGGGCCCTCCAGTAAATACGGGCCACCCAGGTGGGCAAAGAAACTCGAGGACATCCTAGCTCCAGACTTTCGGGCAGCACTTCGGTCCTGGAGCGATCCTCTCATTAGGTCTGTTATTTCATGTTTCCTTGGCCCACCAGAGGGCCCCGTGCAAGCGGCGGCCCACAAGATGGAGAGTCATTCAGGCCTCTGCATCGGCAAAGCATTGCTGCGAGATGGATGGTTGCCAGGCCGGTTGGGGCGCATCGCGGACCGCGTCCGCGCCGTCCTCCGCCCTCGTCAGGGGCCAGGACGGCGCCCAGAATACCGACTGTTTCGAAAGAGTGGTTCTTCGTGTTTCCGTCCAGTGGCACTTTTCAGGACGGAGGAAGCAAGTTTTCACTCTCAAGCGCTGGCGCTTCGCAGACACGCGCCGTCTCGTGATGCTGCAGATTCTCGCGAGTCGGAAGCAATCGGCCGTGCGCGTGGGAATGAGGTTGTTATCCATGCAATGCATTGGCCCCGACGGTCAGTCCGAAGGCGTCCACCGCTATTACAGCGAGGAGCAAGATTTCGATCGACACCACTTGTGTGGACGTCGATATTTTCTGACACAGCTAGCCCTGTCCCCTGGGTGGCCATGGTGCCAACGTTCGACACCATGTACCCTGGCGTTTCGTCCGAGGCGCCGCCGAGGCGTGCCTCCAGCAGGTAGAGCAGTGCATGAGGGCTGGTGAAATTGGGCCGCCATTGTGGTTGTTTCTGAATGACGCGTTGGCCTCCTGTTTTCCTGGCTGCGACATGGCGCGACCTACCCCTTCGCCGTTACCAGACAAAAAACGAGACAGCCGCTCACCTGTACCATGCAATATCGATGGCACATGAATTCACCGTGTCTTTCACCCTCAGAGGACGGCGTCACGCCATGTGGATCTACACTTGCTTGGGTTTCGGATGCCGTGAGCTCGGCCCTCACTCCTCCAGCTTCCTGCAGAGTTTCAGGACCGACGGCGTCGACAGTGGGTTTCATCTCCGATCGAATCTGTGGGGCGACCCACGCAGCATTCACCAACCCGCGCAGCGTGCACGAGGCCACCCAAGGCGACGAACCACAAGCAGAAGCGCCGGCAAGACCATGCATCGGATAGCAGGTCTTGTGCGACGTACGAGACGACAACATTTCCACAGTCTCCAGACGTTTCACCGTCCCCGCCGTGGAGACTCACGCGCCTAGCGGGCCCGCGGCGCCCCCCCCCGGCGGCCCCGACCTCGGCGGGCCCTTGGAGAAGCCGCGGCGGCACTGCACGAGCGGGCGCAACGGGCGCGCCGTCCTCATCCCGTCCATCGACGCGCGCTTCGGCACCTGCACCCATGGATCGCCCAGAAGTGGATCGCCCCCCCTCCCCCGGCTGCCCCGACATAGCGGGGCCAGCTCGAGAAACTCATGCAAGACGCCCTGGACGACGACAACGAGAGGATGATCATCTCTGATGATGAAGAGTGCGACAAGGTGTGGGCATGTGATGGCATTGATCTGATTCGACGCCTTCATCAGCTGGCGTCGGCAGATCACGATTGGAAGCTCATATTCGACATTTCTCGTCGTGACGCCGCCGTGTGGACGTGGGGCCGCGCGATGGCAGCCTTCCCACCGCGGCTCCGCGCGCCGCGGTGCCTCCCGCCGATCGCGGCAGAGGCGAGGCCACCGTGCGTCTTCCCACGGTGAATGGAAAATGCCCCCCCCCCCCGCAGGCCAGAATATTCGCCCGGAACCTAACCGTAGTTGCGTGAGACGAGTCATAAACTAGTCGGAAGTTCCAGGGTCCCGAGGTTTCAGATAATTGGTCGAGCGGCATTTTTTATATAAAAGACTTTCGGGATTCAGCTCCGAGGCGTTCAACTTGAATGATGCAGCGTCTGAGTTTTGGGCTATCCGTTCCTCCCTCCTTCCCGCAGTCGAACCATAGTGTGTGAGATGCGGTCAGATCGTGCACAGTTTGTGCATCGTCGTTGCCGATGCAGACCAAGCGTTCGAGTGTGACTCCAGCACGGCGCGCACGGCTCAGTCAGAAGTAGCAAGTGAGACCGCGAAGGTCCCAGGAGTAGGCGCCACCCTAGCGACGCAGACCCGTGCGCTCCGGACTCGGCCATGGACGGGATCAACTCCCCCAGGGTGGTCCACTGTCCAAAGAGGCCGTCGAGGATGCGCGTCGCGCCCTACTCGCATTCGCGCGGGGGTCATTCGCATCGCTATTACGCGGGCCGGACTTCCGTGCGACGGCCGAAAGTCCGCCCAGGCGGCGCTCTCGCCTCGGCGCGGGCAGCGCGCCGCCAGCGCCGCCTGCGCGCCGTGGCCAGTTTGCGGGCGAATCGCGAGGATGTCCCGGCAGAAACTGGCTTTCTTGGTTCAGGTGGGGGCTGGGCGACACGGGCGAATCAAACGCGCGTTTGGCGAAAGTCAACCGAAGCGATGCCCCGGCATATTGGGCCAGTTTGACTGCCGCCAGTCACCGTCGAACGCGCGCAGAGTAAGGGCCCGACGGTCACGATTGATCATTGCGCAGGCAGTTGCGCATTTTGTGGGGGATGTTGCGGAGGTCACTCCCGTTTTTTACGTCATGAGCTATTGTTATCCGTGTCGCGCCTCCGTCTACTCGCCCCCCCCCCCCCTCCCCCCTCCTTCTCCATCTCGCGATCGGAATCATCGCGACGCGACAGGCGTGGCGCTTGGGCAACGCGAGGGGGTGCCGCCAGGGAATGGGTCACTTGCCGGTTCGTGCCCGGATTGTTGGGGCGCGTCCAGCAGTTCGCCTGTTTCGCGAATGTTTCAGGGCCGCGTGCCGTTCGCGATGTCGCGACCAAAGTAGTTGTGCGCCTCGATGGGGAGCGACCGCGGGGTAGGACACCTCGACCGCTGGCGCCCAGCATTCGGGGATATCTCACGCGAGACGCCGGCTGTTTGAGGTGGGCAGGGGCGCCGCAGAGGAAGCGAATACTTGCTGCCCTTCGTCGGCCCCGCCACTAGGCGCGCCCCCCGCGATTTTTTTCCCGCGGCATGATTCGGGTGGCCAGTTATTTGTTTGGCGCATCCGCGCCCCGCCCCCTCGCCCCCCGACGCCCTCTCGCGCGCGTCGTGCGCGCGGCAGGTCCGCCGACGCCCCAGCGCGCTGACAATCAGACCCATGCGCAAGCAAAGCCGCTAACCCGTAGACCCACTCACACTCGACGTAGAATCGCCCCGCCTTTCTCGCGCGCCGCCAGCCAGGATCATTCGCCCCGCGGCCAACCACATTTATACCAATCGAACCTTGATGCGCTCATGCGCGGCAGTCGGCTCAGAGATGCAGCAGGCGTAGCAGCCCGGTGCCCTTAGGAGGTGCCGCCTGGATTGGTCGCCTGGTAGGGCGCGCCCCCATGTTTTTAACGGGCGCGCGAATGCGCGGCGCTTGGGCGCCCCGAGGAACAACCGCCAGGGGGTCGGACGTGCGTCCGTTCGCGATCTCATGGCGGGGATGTTCCAGGACGTTTGCTTGCTTGGCAAAGCGTTCTATTCCGAAAGACGCGCGGTGGGCGCGGCGTAGCAGGGGCGCCACTTGGGCCCCCCAAGAAGGAGCCGATCCGGGAGCAACGCGCCCGCCCGTTCCCGCCCAGGGCGCGCGCGCGCGACGGGCGCCTCTCTCCCGTGAGAGCCGCGCGGTCGCCGCGACGAGGCAGGCGCGGCATTTGGTCGCCCCGTGAGGGGCCGTGCCCGCTCGCGCCCGCACTGCGGTGGATGTCTCCCTCGGCCTGCGCGTGTCCTGGGCGGGGTCATCTCCCCGGGTGAACAACCGCATGGCCGCCGCGATATGCAGCGGGCGCGGCGCCGGATCGCCCCGGAGACCAGCCGCCAGGATGCGCGTGATGCTTGCCCACCCGCGCGAAAGTCGCGGGGATGTGTGTCTGGCGGCTTGCTCGCGCTGCGGATGGGGGCCGCCTCTTGCGGGGGGCGTCTGCTCGCCGCGACGTCGCAGGCGGTGCAATCGGACGCTTCGGCGACGAATTGCGGGTGGGGGGGGCGCTGGCCCGCTCGCGCCCAGAAGTAGTTTGCTCTCCCTTGCTCGCGCTTTGTTTGACGCGGACTGAGCCTTGGCGTAGTCGGGCTCATGCGCACAAAACGTTCGCGCGCGGTCCATTCATGGACAGATTCGCTCGTAGTCATTTTGCCCGTGGGACCACGCTGATTCAGTCCCATCGATGCCCGGGCTCATGCGTGCTCCGACTTAGCGCCCATGCGCGGACGCAACCGCGGTCGGACTGTTTCCCACTCGGGCCCACCCGTATTCAGACTCATTTGCACTGAGGCTGAGCGCGCTCATTTCGCAAACGTTCACATGCATACAATGCGCAGCAGTGGGGCGCGCTAGTGGGGGAGCCGCCATGGGGCGTTGCATTCGCCCGTTCCCAGCTTGATTGGGGGGGCGCATCAAGAAGCGCTGTTTCCGGCACCCCCGAGCGGGCATTTTCACTTGGGAATCCTAGGCCTATGCACGTGTCACCTGGGCGCCCCGAGGGGTGGCCGCTAGAGAACGCTCAGTCTCCACGGGCAAATGCGGCCCCACTCACACGTTCACGGCGGGACGTGCCCAGAAAATATGCGCGCATGGGGATTTGTTTGGTATTTGGTTGGTTGATTGGTTCGTTGGTTGGTTGATTGTTTGGTTGGTTGGTCTGGCCAGCTCTGCGCCCGAGGCGGCTCGGCTAGTCGGCGCGGGGCCGAGTTGCAACGGGGGCTGGTTTCCAATTGGGCCCTCCGGCCCCCGCGTCCCACGCGGCCCATGGTGTTACTGGCCATTTGAATCGTGCGGCTCTTGCGGTTTGCGGACGGATTTCATTGGGCCCATGTGGAATATCCCGTTTCCGCCCGCCGAACTTTCGCCGTCCGCGCGCAGGTGTCGCCCGCGTCGCTGCGCGCCTTGCGCTTTGCAGAAGCCACGCAGCGACATGGGCGTCACCGGCGCGCGAGCAGCGTTTCTTTTGTTTTTTGCGCGGGGAATTTGTCGGTTTCCAGCCAGGCTGCGCCATGCGATGCGTTCGCACAAATCGATGGTTTTGCACAGGTGTTCGGCAATTGCGCGGAAGCCTGGCCGGACTAGTAGTTGGCGAAGATCAACGGCTTTCCCGTAGGTGGGGCTCTCTCTGGTGCGCCGCTATCTGTTCTCATGTGCTGGTGCGAGTACATGGCCTGAAGAAACCTCGCAGGCATGGGCTCAGCAGGATTCCTCATCCATCGTGAGCTCCCAAACCTCCCAGTGGACCAGCTGTGATATGTGGGCGACATCTAGGGGATGAGCACCCACTGCTGTAGAGCGTGTATTTGCCACTGCCTGCGCAAGGTCTACCCCGTCAGACTTAGCCCAGCGTCGGTCTTGGAGGTCCCCGAGGAGCCCTGCGTCTGGGTCGATTTAGAGACCCATATGTCCGTCAACCAGGTCCTCGCATCCCCCGGGAACCCCAATCGGCCGAGGCTGCACGGTCTCGACGAGTCGCGGGCGAAGTCCAACATCATCCAGTGGCCAGGGGTCCCACCGCGAACGTTCAGCATGTTGGCCTCACTTGTTTCGTCCAGGTACGCGAGGGCCCAGTTCCTGTCGTCGTCCATCGGTGCAACCACGGCCTGGGCCATCGAGCTCGCCATTGGGCTCGTCCTCCTGGGGTGCCCCATTCGCCTCATCATTGCAGCTGCCCGCGCTGCTCCTTGGAGCGTTTTTGCTCAAAGTGTTCGAGCGGTCCTGCGTGTCTGGCGACATTCTTCGCGCTTCCAACCGACACCTGCCATGGGGCCCAACGGAGACCACCGCGGTTGGCAAGGAGGCTCGTGGAACTACGACCGTGTATATGACAAGTACGATATGTGCGACCGTGATAAATGCGAGAAGAACGACCGTGACCGCGATCGGGATCGCGACCGCGATCGCGACCGCCGCCGCCGCCCGGACTCCAGGGGCAAGGAGGGGCAACCGACGGGGCGACGTCCCAGACCGTTACCGCTCTCGCGATCGTGGCCCCAGCAGCCGCAGGCGCCGCGAACGGTTTGGCGATCGCATCCCGAGGAACTGCGGCGGTGACATGTCGCCCAAGAAGATCGCTGAGATGAGTAAGAATTTGGCAGCCCATGGCAGGGAGTCCGCAGCGTGGCAACATAACGTCCAGCATCGCTCGAAGGAACTGGAGGTCAGAAGCAAAGGGAGTACGTCGCGACGGCCTTGCAGAGCGCCTTCGTTGCGCAGACCGACGCGCTCACGAAGCAGCTGGCCCCCCCGCGAATGCTCGCCCATGCCGCCAGCCCACAGCCCGTCCCCTGGGCGCAAGGGGGAAGGATGAGCTGACCCGTGCTGGGATTGGCTGGCTCGGACGTCGTCCAATCTCCCGCCATCAGGGGGCCGCTCCACCATCGAAGTTATCATGGTCAGACCCTCCAGAAGCTAGAGGTGGCCACGGCGAACGCCGACAAAGTGTTGCATGGCCACGAGCCACGCAGGCAGATCCCGTCCTGCCACAAGGGGAAGGTCCAGTCCCTCATGAACGTGGCCCTCGGCACGCTAGGCTGATCTCAGAACCCTTTCGGGTGCGACAACCTGTTTCAAGGAAGTCTCTGCGATGATGTGCCGGCCGCGGGAAATGGGGATTTGGTATCTGCGCATGCGTTCTACAGGTACGTGGTGGTTTTTCCCAACCATCCTGTGGTGTTGGGTCCTCGTTTTGAAGAGACGGTGCCCCGCGTCTCCTCCCGCTGCCCCCTCCTCCTCCCCCTCCTCCCTCCTCCCTGCGTTTCACCCACCCAGTACAGCGTTTCGTGGCCCCATAGGGAGCTCCACCGAAGGCCCCAGTGGCAGGGTTCGCATGGCGGCCCCGCGTTTTGGCGCTCCCCTCGCACGGTTCGTGGCCCCATAGGGAGCTCCACCGAAAAGGCCCCGGTGGCAGGGTTCGCATGGCGGCCCCGCACCATTTTGGCGCACCCCTCACACGGTTCGTGGCCCCATAGGGGGTTCCACCGAACGCCCCAGTGGCAGGGTTCGCATGGCGGCCCCGCGCCATTTTGGCGCACCCCTCACGGTTCGTGGCCCCATAGGGAGCTCCACCGAAGGCCCCAGAGGCAGGGTTCGCATGGCGGCCCCGCGCCAGTTTGGTGCACCCCTCACACGGTTCGTGGCCCCATAGGGAGCTCCACCGAAAGGCCCCAGTGGCAGGGTTCGCATGGCGGCCCCGCGCCATTTTGGCGCACCCCTCGCACGGTTCTTGGCCCCATAGGGGGCTCCACCGAAGGCCCCAGAGGCAGGGTTCGCATGGCGGCCCCGCGCCAGTTTGGTGCACCCCTCACACGGGTCGTGGCCCCATAGGGAGCTCCACCGAAGGCCCCCGTGGCAGGGTTCGCATGGCGGCCCCGCACCATTTTGGCGCACCCCTCACACGGTTCGTGGCCCCATAAGGAGTTCCACCGAAGGCCCAAGTGGCAGGGTTCGCACGGCGGCCCCGCGCCAGTTTGGTGCACCCCTCACACGGTTCGTGGCCCCATAGGGGGCTCCACCGAAGGCCCCAGTGGCAGGGTTCGCATGGCGGCCCCGCGCCATTCTGGCGCACCCCTCGCACGGTTTGTGGCCCCATAGGGGGCTCCACCGAAGGCCCCAGAGGCAGGGTTCGCATAGCGACCCCGCACTATTTTGGCGCACCCCTCACACGGTTCGTGGCCCCATAGGGAGTTCCACCGAACGCCCCAGTGGCAGGGTTCGCATGGCGGCCCCGCGCCAGTTTGGTGCACCCCTCACACGGTTTGTGGCCCCATTGGGGGCTCCACCGAAGGCCCCAGAGGCAGGGTTCGCATGGCGGCCCGCACCATTTCGGCGCACCCCTCACGCGGTTCGTGGCCCCATAGGGAGCTCCACCGAAGGCCCCAAAGGCAGGGTTCGCATGGCGGCCCCGCGCCAGTTTGGTGCACCCCTCACACGGTTCGTGGCCCCATGAGGAATTCCCCTTGCTTCGTCCCACATGCCCTGCGGTTTTCACACTTGCGTATGGTTGGGTCCTTCGCCTGGATAATTTTCATGTTAGCGTTGGTGCTTGGCATCTGTCTCCACGAACGGCGTCCGCCGGGCAGCTACCGCTACCTAAAAGTCATGAAGGCCTCACGACTGTTGAACTGTAGCCACGTCAAAGAAGCTCGGGGCACCCAACACATCACTAACGCGCTAGAGTTGCCTATCCCGTTGTTCTCGATCAGCGAGGCTGTGCCAGTGCAGTCGTGTGTGTCAGGGGCATCGTGGCCTCGTGATTTTGGACACAAGTCCCGGGGGCTGTCACCAATCCCGATCCTGAGGACCCGTAATTAGGCCCCGCAGGCGTGAGGCGCTCCCTGAGGACCCCCCACGATGACTCCTGTTTGGGCTTGGTGGTCCAGGGGTAGCGGTGATTGTCGATCCTACCATCCTCATCCTCCCCTTCCTATTTATACACTAGCCTTCCCCCCTACTCCCTCAGCGACCCCCTTCGACCCACAGGGCTGCAGGAGCTCGGCAGTAGGCATCGCAGGCTGTTCCACGGATGGGGCCCCATCCCTTGCGGCCAGGGCCGACGATTTTGTCTTCGCGTGAGCGTGGGATCGGCTTTGCTGTGTTACCATTTCCCTTCCTCCCCCACTCTTACTTAGGAGGAGGAGGAGGAGGAGGAGGAGGAGGAGGAGGAGGAGGAGGAGGAGAGGAGTGGAGTGGAGAGGAGAGGAGAGGAGAGGAGAGGAGAGGAAAGAGGGGGAGGAGGAGGGGGAGGCGGAGGAGGAGGAGGAGGAGGAGGAGGAGGAGGAGGAGGAGGAGGAGGAGGTGGAGTCCTCCAGTTAACGTAACCACCTCCCTTACCTCGTCCTCCTCTCCGTGAGGGCCGTGAGCGCGGGCGCTGTCGCTGCGGAGGCTCGGTCCCGGCGGTGCTGTGTCTGGGCTGCCTGGTGCCGATTTTCCCAGAGACAGCGTCTGTCCGACCATCGACGCCGTGACCTGCCTCAGGCAGGAAGCTCATGGGCCCGCCCGCTATGATTCGATAGGTTGGGATCTCTCTCTCTCTTTCTCTCTATGTTGTTTGTTCTCTCCCTCTCTCTCTCTTACCCGCACTCGCTGATCCATGACTGTCCATCCATCCTTCTCGTCCTCTTGCCTCGCACCGCGTGTGTTATGTCATCCCAAGCGTTCAAAGTGCGGCCGATTCCCAAGCGGTGCTCACCGAGTCGCCCGCGACCGCCGCCCTCGACGGGGGCGCCCTCTCTCTCTCTCACTACATCGAGTGCGTCGCCCGCCCCCCCCCAGATGAGGAGTTGCCCCCGGAGCTCCCGGTGGCGCCCGGCATGCCCGCCGGGCCCCCGGGCCGGCCGTCCCTGGAGCTCCGGGCGCCGGCGCGGCCGCTGGAGC
>CAUYUJ010012963.1:0-7500 GCA_963575745.1 Prorocentrum cordatum | reverse complement strand
GGACATGGAGGGGCAACGGATGCCCCTCCCAGATCGACACACACGGCTCACTCGGCGTTGAGCCACACTGAACCAGTTGCCGACAATTTGAGACGCGCCGTGCCTACACGAACCTGACATATTCCACACAACAGAGGGGACAGAGAGAGAGAGAGAGAAAAACAAAAAACACAGACTAAAGAAGTCATCGCATTGGCCCTGCATCAAAACATCAACAAACACACATTAGCCCTCGTCCAAGAGATCAGCCCCCTCGCGCTTTCTCCTGTCGAGGGACCCGCTGCCCAAGCTCCTCAGATTTTGTGCGGGAGGAGAAGTCAGATTGCGCAAGGCTTCGGACAAGGCTGACGCCGACGGGGGGAGGAGGTGGAGGAAGAGGAGGAGGAAGAAGAGGAGGAGAAAGAGGAGAAGGAGCGGGACGAGGACAAAGAGGACAAAGAGGAGGAGGAGGAGGAGGAGGAGGAGGAGGAGGAGGAGGAGGAGCAGAAGCTGCTGCTTGGGCGAAGGTCACAGCTGGGCAGACAAGATATGCGAGGCGTGACTCCACCAAGCAGGCGTGCCAAATTAAGGCTACGTGTTGACAGCACCGAGCTCGCGATGGGACAGTAAATTCTTCCTTCTGAAGGTGGTTCATGCAAAGAAGGAAGCGTCCGTGCCTGGCACTGCTAGGCCATCCCCTGAAACGCGTGCGCCAAGGGGCAGATCGAGCAGCAGCCGATCCTTTTCGAACCTCGCCTCCAAGGCACAGGACGGAGCACGAGCTGCTGCCAGGCAGGTGGCAACAAGGCGGAGAGGGTATATCCGATTCGTCGATTGACCAGTATCTGAACTTTGTCACCTGAGAGAGAGAAAGAGAGAGAAAGAGAGAGAGAGAGAGATAACAACAAAAACAAAGAGAGAACAATATAGAGAAAAAGCGAGAGAGAGAGAAATAAGAAACGAACAAAAAAGAAAGAGAAAGAGAGAGAGAGAGATAAAGCGAACTAGAGAGAGAGAGAGAGAGTGTGCTATAGGTAGAGATGCGCGCACGCACATGCAAATCACCACACACCGGGAACAGGTCGTCAAGATATTCAACTGGAAGTGGCCCGATCTGCATCTGGAGATAACCACCCCAGGCAAAGCAGACACACTCAGCAGACCCGCCTTGCGGGAAGCGCCGGTCCCGCCCCCACCTAGCCCACGCGAAAACAGACAAGGAGGAGAAGGACCGCAGTGAATGCCTGAAGCACGCGCTGCAACGCACCTGTGCGACAAGCAGGGAACTGGAGCAGGGGCGAGGCGCCCTGGCCGCACTTCGCCCCACATGCCCAAAGGGTGTGGAGTTCCAGCAAAACCACCTCCGGAATACGTCCGACCAAGCCCGTGTGCTAACGAGCACGGGCCAGCGCGTCTACCGGGGGGGGGCCCTGCCTCCCGGCAGGCGCCACATCGCCGACGGCTTCTCCCTCGCCCTACAGGGCAGTTTTTAATACATGGTTAATGCATTTAATATTTACATGGTTAACGCATGAGTAAACTTATGCATGAACTCATAGTTGTGTTAATACTAAATCCCTGCAGTCTTAATACATGATCCGCACGCGGAGCATGCATTAAAACTGGCACTGTAAAAGCCGCACTCGGCGGGCTCCACCCCGCCCGCTCCCAAGGGGAACTCGGAACTCTGAACTCGGACCTGCAGTTGTCGGCCGGCCAGGGCGTCGCAAGGGAACGCCGTCGCTGTATGTTCCCTCCCAGGGGGGCGCCTTCCCAATGACCGCGACTAAAACCACAGTGACAAAAACCTCCACGTCAAAACGCGCCCGATGCGTGAATCAATAATGTCAACGTTGTGGACTCGTGTCAAAAGCACAGCACTTTCCACAAAACGGATTTCGAATCAACGTAACACCAAGTTGTTGATCGAACGACCAAGATAAATTGATTCAGGTGACATAACAGAGCCACCTCAAAACAAGCGCGCTTCCAAATATCACACAGCACTGAGCTTCGAAGCGGGCCCTGGCCGCGGCGGCCGACGCGGCGCCCCCAACTGGTCAACGAATACTCTTTGAACATATGACCACGCATAGCGCCCTGAGACAAAGATCCTGCGAGAGCAGACGTGGTCGCATTGCCCGTGGTTGTTCATCAACTGAAGAACTGCCTGCGCGGATCCTTCCGTGGCAACTCATGGGAGCCTCCTATACCATCTTGTTGGCTCTTGCGAATCGACGCTAAGCGACGCTAAATCGACGCTAGCCGACGCTAAATAAACGCTCATCGACGCTAGCCGACGCTAAATCGGCGCTACCTCATCGACTCCCAAACGCTAATCGACGGTACCCGGCGCTAAAGACGGAACTTGAAGGGTGTGCCAAGCTCCCAGGATTTACTACAGAAGGATCTCTGGACAAACAGTGATCGTAACAAGAGTGGACCGAGCCCGCCCATGAACGCGTGCGCAGCGCATGAGAACCGCTGGCACGATGCTGAGCGCCAGGACCTGAATAGTCTTGCCCTAAAACGCAGAGCCGTCCCAGCGCAGAGGCAAACTCTGGGGCCGCGACACCCGCCTGGCACAGACGGCCCCCGATGCCCAAGCGACCAAAGCGCAACGCGCACGATGTACGAACACTGACTGGCTGGAGTCAGTTGCCAGGACGTGTGCATCGCGCAGGCCCCAACGAACCTGGCTCGCTGCACGACACCAACGGTATCAACTAATTGGGACGGTGGTCACTGATCCAAGAGCAGGCGCGGATCATAGAAATTAGGAGGGAGGAGGGGGTATGATGGGAAGGGTGGAAGAGGACCGCCCTCCCTGGCCTTCAACGCGTCGACGATCGCAACCTCGCGCGGGAACTGCTTCTTTGGGTACAGCAGCCGGTTGAAAGGCTTGTTGACCACGAGCAGCCCATCACGGGCGAACACTTCGCGAACGTCGTAGGACGTCAGCCTCCCTGGGTGTGCCACGACCAAACGCAGGCAGTTGGGCGGCGACAGAAAACCTTTATCGATCAGGAAGTCCAGCTGGGCAATGCGACCTGTCGCAACGTCTCTTGGCGGCGCGCACACAAGGGGGTTAGGCGAAGTGGGCGGCCTCCACGGAAGGCAGGGGGACGACGGGCAAATGTCCAACCCGGGAGTGCGAGGGTGTGCTGCGTGGGAGGAATGCAAAGTAAACATTCCCAGGGGGGGGAGGTGGCTGCGTCTAGAGGCGCCACCAGGGGGGTCCAGCGCCGATCCAAGAAATCTGCCCGGACCTCCGAGTTGTTATGTTGCTGTCATTGTTTCGCTCTCTCGCGGCGAGCGCCTCTCGGCGACCGCCAGGACAAGGGCTACAATCACGAAGCAAGTCTTCGGGCCTTGCGTCCTTGCCGAGGTCGCGCGCACTGCTGAATCACAGTCAGACGGGGGGGGGTCGGTGTCGGAGGGCGTTCCTGTGCATTAGGTCCTCGCGTCAGGGATGCCGCTCCCGTCGCACCGGCCCCGGCCCAAGCCCGCTGCTGCAACGGGGTCCCTGGACCCCCTGTGGGGCTTTGGTTGCTCTGGACGTGGGTGAGGAGCCGGGCGCTGGCTCCCGGGCAAGGTCGCGCGGCGACGGGGACCGACGAGGGCCCGAAGCCGAAACGCAGCGAGGGCGAGGCCTCCCAAGAGGGCCCCAAGATGGACAAATCATAGCTTTTCTATTAATTGGTGAAGTTTTTTGGGATACGTGCTCGCGTTGTCGGCTTCCTGACGCTCCAAGACGGCCACAAAGGCCCCCAAGATCACCCCAAAACGGCCCAAGAGGCCCCCAAGACGGCCCCAAGACAGCCCAAGAGGGCCCGGCCCCCAGGACGGCCCACGATGCACCAAAACAGCTCCCACAGGGGGCCAAGACAGGGTCCCACAAGAGACATTTCGAGCCCGTGGCCCCGAGAAGCCCCCAAGGCCTCAGGAGGCCTCCAAGAGGCCTCAACACCCCAACGAACAACCTCGAGGCCTATGACCCACAACCCAGGCACGGTGGCGGGATGGGCCGAAGGCCATCGGATCTCCCTCTCCACCGCCTGCCCAGGTCCCTGAAGATCGATCCCACAGGCGGTGGTTATGAATTGCATTCCTGCCTCAGACCCTGGGTCTCTGGGGAGACTGCAAGATACCGATTGCGCTACTCCCCAGACCTCCCCTGGAGCGCGTTCAGACCAGATTTTCAGCACCGACCCAGCGTGGCGACGAGGGCCTCCAAGGAGGCCCTAGGAGGCAAAAACGAGGCCATGGTTATCTGCGTCAATTCCTCGTCTGATGGGGTTCGAACCCCACGCCCACCCCCCCGTGTCGAGAGGACGTGTTAAGGGTTGACTGGCTCAGGGAGGAAATCTCGAGATGGAAGTGGCGATGCATCGCCCATAATTAGATCGGCGAACGGTTCCTAGCGCTACCCAGGAACAAAAAGACGAAGCACACAACGAAACGTTTACAGCGGGTGGACGCGTATACAAAGTCCAGCCTCGATCCTCGAGCAAGCTTCGATTCTCGAGGCGTCGATCCTCGAAGCCTCGAAGCCTCGATCCCTGAGCCTCGAAGCCTCGAAGCCTCGATCAACGAGGCCTCGATCCTCGAGGCGCGCTCTCCGCGCCCTGAAGCCACGAAGCGTCGAGGCCCAAGGATACCCAGCCAACGAGGCCGTGGACACGGATACGTTTCCCGTTCGCGACTGGTGGGCGAGGAGGAGGAGGAGGAGGAGGCGGAGGAGGAGAAAAAGGAAAAGGAGGAGGAGGAGCAGGAAAAGAAGGAGGAGCAGGATGGAGAAGGAGGCAGAGAAGAAGGAGGATGAGGAGGGAGAGTGGGAGGAGGAGGAGGAGGAGGAGGAGGAGGAAGAGGAGGATGATGAGGAGGAAGAGTAGTGGGAGGAGGAGGAGGAGGAGGAGGAGGAGGAGGAGGAGGAGGAGAAGGAGGAAGAGCATGGAGGAGGATGGAAGAGGAGTGAGGAGGAGAGACGGCGGAGGAAAAGAGCAGGAGTAGGAGTGAGGAGGAGGAAGAGTAGGAGGAGGAGGAGGAGGAGGAGAGGAGGAGGAGGAGGAGGAGGAGGAAGAGCAGGAGGAGAGGAAGAGGGGGAGGAGGAGGGGAGCCTCGAAAGAGCAGGAGGAGGGGCTTCGGCCACGCGCCGTCGAACCCCTGCGCCCCCCCCCCCCCGCGCGCGCCGCCAGGTCTGGGGCGGCTCCACCCTTCCCCAGGGCCGCGCAGCGGCGCCGGAGCTGGGCGGCGAGGCCCTGGGCCGCCGAGGCCCCCCACCTCGGAGGGGGCGTCGGGGCATCGAGCGGCCGAGGGAAATCGAGGGAAATCGAGGGACATCGAGGGAAATCGAGGATCCCAGGAATCGAGGGGCCCAGAGGCATCGAGGGTCCGATGGATCGAAGCTCGGAGGGGATCGAGGGATCGAGGGATCCAGGGATCGAGGGGTCGGGGGATCGAGGGGTCGGGGGACCGGGAAATCGAGGACTAGAGGGGGAGGAAGGAGGGAGGAGGCAGCATTCCGAAACGGAGCGGGACGAACGCAGGCGGTCACGACCTAGAAAAGAAGAGTCATCCGCCTTCGGCGACGACACCCTCGGCGGTGACGGCGGCAGGCAGGCAGGATGGGGGAGGAGGAAGAGGAGGAGGGGGGATCGAGGATCCTGCGGTTTCATGGCGCTGGCGCAACGTTTGAGTAGCTCGTCGATCGGCCCTCCGTGCACGCCGGGCACCTGAAGCATCACCGGGCCCAGGCCCGCCAGGCTCGAATCCGCTCTGGGGCAGAGGTTTGACATGTGAGCGATGATCAACAGCGGGTCTCACGCGAGATGGCATGGCGACCTTACGCGGTGGCTCACGCGGGCAGCCTGCGCGGAACGCTACATCGGAGACAAGGTCGCCTGCGCGCGACCTTACGCGGGAAGCTCACGCGCGAATGTCGGCGCAGCCGAACCCGTCTGTCTGCGCCGCTCATGTGCGCACACTGACTTGGAGAGAGCGCGCCCGTGGTACCCTCCCAAAGGGGGGGTCCCCCCTCAGCTACAGCCCCGCCCCCCCCTTGGGCCTCCCCTGCCAGCAGCACCCCCCTCCTTTTTTGTTCCGCCCCTCGGATGCTGCCCCCCCCCTTCCTGTCCAAGGAGGGGGTCTTAGCTACAAAGGGGGGGAAGCTTTTTTTTATATAGATATATACACACACACGCACACACACGCACACACCCTTGGACCTCCCCTGCCGGAAGCCTCCCATTCCACCCTCCTTAATTTTCTGCCCCTCGGGAGCTCCTCCCCCCATCCCCCCTCTCGCGCTCCGAAAGCTGCCCCCCCTTCCTTTCCAAAGGAGGGGGGGGGCCTCAGCTGCCTACCTCCCCCCTCATTTGGATCCCCCCCTGCCGGAAGACCCACCTCCCTCCCCCCTTTTTGGGCGAATGGAGGGGGAGGCTTGGATGCCCCCCCACGCATGGCTAAAGGAAGGAACGCCGAAGACCAAAAGAAACCGAAAACCAACGATGCGCCGAAAGCCAAAACGGCGCCGAAAACCAAAAGGGTGCGAAAACTAGAGGGCGCCGAAAACCACAGAAACGCCGAAAACCGAAAAGGCACCGAAAACCAAAACGGCGCCGGAAACCAAAAATTGCACCGTAAACCAAAGGGGCGCCGGGACCCAAAGGAGCGCCGAAAACCAAAAGGGCGCCGAAAACCAAAAGGGCGCCGAAAACCAAAAGGGAGCCGAAAACCTAAGGAGAGCCGCAAACCGAAAGAGCACCGAAAAGCAAAAGGGCGCCGAAGACCAAAAAGGCGCCGAAAACCAAAGAGACCGAAAAACAACGATGCGCCGAAAGCCAAAAAGGCGCCAAAAACCAAAACCGCGCAGATAACCAGAAGGGCGTCGAAAACCAAAATGGCGCCAAAAACGAAAGTCGCGCGAAAAGCCGAAGGGCGCCCAAGACCGAAGGGGCGCCGAAGACCAAAGAGCGCCGCAAATCAAAACGGCGCCGAAAACTAAAATGGCGCCGAAAACCAAAAGGGTTTCGAAAACCAGAGAGCGCCGAAACCCAAGAGGGCGTCGGAAACCAACGATGCGCCGAAAACCAAGAGGTGACCAGAAAACCAAAAAGGGTGCCGAAAAGCAAAGGAGCGTCGAAGACCACATGAGCCCCAAAAACCAAAGGAGCGCCGAAGACCAAAGGAGCGCCGAAAACCAAAGAGGCGCCAAAGGCCCAAAAGGCGCTGAAAACCAAAAGGGCGCCGAAAAGGGGCGCCGAAAACCAGAGAGCGCCGCAAATCAAAACGGCGCCGAAAACTGAAAGGGCGCTGAAAATCAAAAGGGCGCCGAAAACCAAAGCGGCGCAGGAACCCAAGAGGGCGTCGAAAACCAACGAGGCGCCGAAAACCAAGAGGTGCGCAGAAAACCAAAAAGGGCGCCGAAAAGCAAAGGAGCACCGAAGACCACATGGGCCCCGAAAACCAAAGGAGCGCCGAAAACCAAAGAAGCGCCAAAGGCCCAAAAGGCGCTGAAAA
>CAUYUJ010012962.1:0-12171 GCA_963575745.1 Prorocentrum cordatum | reverse complement strand
TGCGTGCGTGCGTGTGTGTGTGTGTGTTTGCGCGTGCGCGTGCGCGTGCGCGTGCGCGCGCGCGCGTGCGTGCGTGCGTGCGTGCGTGCGGGTGGGCGCGCGCGTGCATGCGTGCGTGCGTGCGTGCGTGCGTGCGTGCGCGCGTGCGTGCGTGCGTGCGTGCGTGCGTGCGCGCGTGCGTGCGTGCGTGCGTGTGTGTGTGTGTGTGTGTGTGTGTGTGTGCGTGTGCGTGTGCGTGTGCGTGTGTGTGTGTGTGCGTGCTGACGCATGCAGGCGGTGGCATTGGCGCATTCGGTGGACCTCCCTACGGGGCCGCGAAACGTGTGAGGGGTGCGCCGAAGCGAGGGTGTCTGACGCATGCGGGCGGCGGCACTGAGGCCTTCGGTTGGGGCTCCCTACGGAGCCACGAAGCGTGTGAGGGGCGTGCCGAAGTGTGCGTGCGCGTGGCTGGCGCACGCGGGCGGTGGCACTGGTGGGCGGAGCCGCGAAACGCACGAAAGGTGTGCCGAAGTGAGTGTGGCTGATGCATGCGGGCGGTGGCACTGGGGCCTTCGGTGGGGCCCCCTATGGGGCCACAGAACGCGCGAGGGATATGCCGAAGCGGGCGTGGCTGACGCATGCGGGCGGTGTCAATGGAGCCTTCGGCTGAGCTCCCTACGAAGCCACGGAACGTGTCAGGGGTGTGCCGAAGTGAGTGTGGCTGACGCATGCGGGCGGTGGCCACGAAACGTATGAGGGGTGTGTCGAAGTGGGTGTGGGCGACGCATGCGGGCGGTGGCACTTGGGCCCTCGGTGGAATGCCGTACGCGGCCACGAAAAGTGTGAGCGGATGCCGATGTGCGAGTGGCTGACGCACGCGGGCGGCGGCACTGCCCCCCCCCCACTCCCCCCCCCCTATTGGGTCCAAAGATGCGTGCGAGGGGGGTGCACCGAAACGAAGGTGGCTGACGCATGCGGGCGGTAGCACGGTGGCCTTCCGTAAGGCTCCATACGGCGCCACGAAACGTGTGAGGGGTGTGCCGAAGTGGGCGTGGTTGGCGCACGCGGGCTGTGGCGCTAGGGCCTTCGGTGGATCTCCCTACGGGGCCACGAAACGTGTGGTGGGTGCGCAGTGGGTGTGGCTGACGCGCGCGGGCGAACGCACTGGGGCCTGCGGCGGGGCCTCCTTACGGGGCTACGGAACGTGTGGGGGGCGTGCCGAAGTGAGGGTGGCTGGCGCATGCGGGCGGTGGCACTGGCGCCTTCTGCGGAGCCCCCTACGGGGCCACGGCGCGTGCGAGGGGCACGCCGAAGTGGGCGTGGCCGACACGCGCGGGCGGTGGCACTGGGGCCTTCGGCGGAGTTACCTGCGGGAACACGAAACGCGCGAGGGGTGCACCGAAGCGGGCGTGGCTGGCGCACGCGGGTGGGCAGCGAGGAGGGAGAGGAGGGGGGGGGGGGAACGAGACCGCTGTGCGTTTGTTTTGATGGAAGGAGGACGAGGAGGGGGGGGAGTGAGGAGGAGGTTTTGGCCCCCATTTGGCACCCTGGGGCGTTTGGGAGGGGGGGAGTGGGGCGACGCTAATTAAGGACACCCCCCTCGTTGACCGATCTCCTCCAAGTTGGCCCCGAGAAGCGCCCGGGAGGCACCGAGAGGTCCCAAGATGGCCCCAACATGGCCCCAAGAGGCAAACAAGAGGCCCCCAAGAATACACCGAGCGGCCCCAAGAGCACCCCCCCCCCCTTTCCCCGCCCCCGCACCCGCCCACCCCCTCTTTTTCCTCCCCCCTGCCCCCCCCCCCCCCCCCTCTCCCCCCCCCCCCCCCCCCCCACATGCACAGCAACGCACGCTCACACCAAACCACACACCACACACACGGCACACGCACATCACACGACCGCCTCTCGCAAGCACCGCACGCTCGCACGCACACGCACGCACGACACGACACGCACGCACGCACGCACCGCTCGGCACTCACACGCACCGCACGCACACACACACACACACACAACCACACACACAACACACACACACACACTCACACACATCACACTCACCACACACTCACTCACCTCACTCACACACACACTTTTCAACCCACTCCACAAACTCACACCTCCCCCTCCCATCTCCCCCCCCCCCAATCCGTAACCCGCCCCACCCCTCCCCCCACCCCCCCCCCCGTCCCCGATGCCCCCCACCCCCCCCCCTGTCCCCCAGGATCGCCAGGGGCCCCCTAAGACGCCCAATAAGAGGCACCAATAATCGTCACATGCGATGCCCCTAGAGGGGCCCCGTGAAGCATCCTGAGAGATACGCGGTCCCTTGGTGGCCTCCTATCCCACATTCAGGGTTCCGCACGGCGGAAGGCGACGCACGTAAAGGGTCATGCCCTCAATCCCTTACGCTACAAATACGGGCGCTCCTCTCGTCCTCCGCCCCCCTCCTTCCCCCTCCCCCCTCCCCCCCCATCAGATCTCCTCCTCCTCGTCGAATATGAAATAGTATGTATGCATCCTCCTTCTTCCCATTCACTCATCCATCCATCCATCCACCTCCTCCTGCCCCCCCCTCGCTCCTCTGCGCGGCTCGGCCGTGCCCCTCTTTGGCGCCGCGCTTCCCCGATCGCCGCAACTGGCCTGGACATCGTTTCTGGATGGGCTGGTGGGGATGCGCGGTGGAAACTGAATGCTCGAACACAATGTAAAAATCATTATGGGTGCAAGAAGCTGCCGCGCGAACGCGGAGTTCAAAATGTGCCAGGGGGCGCGCGCGCTCTGCTGTCATATCGATTTCGCAATATGTACCCCTGTTAAATAGAAAGCTAAATGCGGGAACCATAATGTAAAACATAATTCTCTGGGCACAACAGGCGGCCGTATACGCGCGCGAATCGACACGCAATGTGCTGCACCAGGAGAGCGAGCGAGCGCTACCCTGCCATAGGTCATTACATTTTTTTTTGAAAAATGTACAATATGCACGCATGTTAAGTTGAAAACTGAATGTTCAAAACCAAATGTAAAAATTCATTCTCTGGATACAAGAGGCTGCCATATGAATGTTAATAAAGAAAAAACCATACAATGTGCCAGGAAATCCCGCGCGCGCCCCCCTGTCATATTGTATTAGCTGTTTTGCTTCTGAAATACAATCTGCACCAGTCGCAGGCTGAAAACTGAATGTGCAAAACCCAATGTAAAATTCTATTCCCTGGGCTCAAGAAGCAGCACCGTAAACGTTTGAAATCGAAAACCAATACAATATGCAAGAAGAGCGCCCGCGCGCTTGGAAACTGAATGTGCAAATCAACATGTAAGCGCCCGCTCCCTGGGTGCCAGAAGCGGCCATAGGAACGCTGAATATTAAGCCACCAAGTACAATGTGCCAGGAGAGCGCTCGTGCGCTCTCCTGTCATTCATTGCATTTCTGGTTGTTTTTGATACTGGTTATATATACATATCTATATAGATGTGTAAAAAATAAATAAACATACACAAAAACATTGCCATACACAATCACACCCCATGCTATGTTGAAAACATTTTGTTTTTGCGCACGCGATATAACAATTCATTCCCTGGAAACCCAAGCAATACAATATGTCAGGGGAGCGCGCGCGTGCTCTCCTGACACTTTTTTCTGTTATGGCCAATCAGCCCGCATGTTAAAGTGAAACCTGGATGTTCAAAACCCAATGTAAAAATGCATTCCCTGGGTACAATAAGCTGAAATATGAACGCGTAGTTTTTTACAAAAAAAATGTCACCGGAGGGCGCGTGCGCGCTCTCCTGTCATATCGTTTTAGCAATCGCCCACGGTGTTCAGTGTGAAAACTGAATGTACAAAACCCAATGTAAAACATCACTGTCTGAATACAAGAATCGGCCGTGTAAACATGCAGTGTTACAGACAATGCAATCTGCAAGGGGAGCGCGCGCGCTCCCCCCTGACACAATTTATTACATGTGTTATGTGCACTCATCCCCCATGTCAAGTTGAAAACGGCATGTTCGAAATCCAATGTAAAAAACATTCTCTGGTTACAAGAGGTGGCCATACGAACGTTGAATATGAAGATCAAGTGCAATTAATGTACCAGGATACCACGCGCGCTCTCCTGTACTCCTATATCGGCTTTCTGTGTACTGCGCATCTACAATCGGCCAAAGTGTTAAGTTGAAAACCGAATGTACAATACCCTATCCCTATGTAAACAATTACCCTGTGACGTACCCAACTCATTTGTATCAATGGAAACGAGGAGTTGGCCGACACTTGCATGGACAATCAACTTGATGTGTACGCTACTTGGGACACGCGCCTATGGCATGATGCGCAGGAGAACCATGCAAGAACGAGGGGCGACACCTACAAGCTCGAAGAGGACATGGGGCGTCGGGAACGCAGAGCAGGAGAAAAACGCGCGGGAAGCCGAACCATCAGCACGGCAGCAGCAGAGGGAAGGTGACTGCAGGAGGAGAACAAGGACGAACGCGGCGTCGAATTTGAATCTGCGGTGGGTACCCACTGTGCTGTGCCCCTCAGCAGGCCTCGAAAGTGACGATAGTTTCACAGATCGCAGCCCCCCAGGGACGGCGAGGTCTAATTTGAATCTGCGGTGGGTACCCACTGTGCTGTGCCCCTCAGCAGGCCTCGAAAGTGGCGACAGTTTCACAGATCGCAGCCCCCCAGGGACGGCGAGGTCTAATTTGAATCTGCGGTGGGTACCCACTGTGCTGTGCCCCTCAGCAGGCCTCGAAAGTGGCGACAGTTCCACAGATCGCAGCCCCCCAGGGACGGCGAGGTCTAATTTGAATCTGCGGTGGGTACCCACTGCGCTGGGCCCCCCAGCAGGCCTCGAAAGTGGGACTGTTCCCGCTTCGCAGCCCCCAGGTGATGGCGAGGTCGAGGGTTATTTTGAGTCTGCGGTGGGTACCCACTGTGCTGGGCCCCCCAGCAGGCTTCGAAAGTGGCGACAATTTCACATATCGCAGCCCCCCAGGGATGGCGAGGTCTAATTTGAATCTGCGGTGGGTGCCCACTGTGCTGGGCCCCCAAGCAGGCCAGGCCTCGAAAGTGGAGACAGTTTCACAGATCGCAGCCCCCCAGGGATGGCGAGGTCTAATTTGAGTCTGCGGTGGGTACCCACTGTTCTGGGCCCCCCAGCAGGCCTCGAAAGTGGCGACAGCTTCACAGATCGCAGCCCCCCAGGGACGGCGAGGTCTAATTTGAATCTGCGGTGGGTACCCACTGTGCTGGGCACCCCAGCAGGCCATCGAAGTGCGAAAGTTTTCACAGATCCGCAGCCCCCCAAGGGATGCGAGGTCTAATCTGGAATCCGCGTATGGCGTCCCAGGTGTGCTTGACACCCTCAGAGCCCTCCGCAATTGGCGACAGTTTCGCAGATTCGCAAGCCCCCCCAGGGATGGCGAAGGTATTAATTTGGAGTCTGCGGTGGGTACGCCACTGGTGCTGGGCCCCCCAGCATCCATCGAAAGTGGCGACAGTTTCACAGATCGCAGCCCCCCAGGGATGGCGAGGTCTAATCTGAATCCCTGTAGGGCGTCACTCCGCTGGGCCCCCCAGCAGCCTCGAAAGTGGCGACAGTTTCACAGATCGCAGCCCCCCAGGGATGGCGAGGTCTAATCTGAATCCCCGTAGGGCGTCACTCCGCTGGGCCCCCCACGCAGCCTTCGAAAGTGGCGACAGTTTCACAGATCGCAACCCCCCAGGGATGGCGAGGTCTAATCTGAGTCTGCGGTGAGTACCCACTGTGCTGGACCCCTCACCAGCCCTCGAAAGTGGCGACAGTTTCACGGATCGCAGCCCCCCAGCGATGGCGAGGTCTAATCTGAAGCCACGTAAGACGTCACTCTGCTCGCCCCACAGCAGCCCTCGAAAGTGGCGACAGTTTCACAGATCGCAGCCACCCAGGGATGGCGAGGTGGAGGGAAGAGAGGAGCAAGGGAGGAGAGGAGGAGGGAAGATAGGAGAAGGGAAGCAAGAGAGGGGAGAGGAGGAGGGAAGAGAGGTGGAGGGAGGCGGGAGGAAGGAGTGGAGACCGCAGTGCTCTATTCAAAACGAGTACCCAACGCAGGAGGGTTGGGAATTACCCTGGCGACGTACCCAACCCCTCCGCAAACGCGGGGCGCAAATAGTTTAGGACACTTTATAAGGGGGCGATGACGGAGCGAGGGTGGCATACGTCTGCAGACGGAATTCTGGAGACTCGCAGGAAACTGGCTTCAGGACAAGGACTAGATAATGCTGATTAGTTGCAATCCCTGAGCAACCCTGGCCACTTCGAAAGCGGGGATCTCAGATCGCAGCCCACCAGGGCTGGCGAGGTCTAATTTGGGTCCGCGCGAAGCGTCACTGTGCTGGGCCCCCCAGCAGGCCTCGAAAGTGGCGACAGTTTCACAGATCGCAGCCCCCCAGGGACGGCGAGGTCTAATTTGGGTCCGCGCGTGGCGTCACTGTGCTGGGCCCCCCAGCAGGCCTCGAAAGTGGCGACAGTTTCACAGATCGCAGCCCCCCAGGGCTGGCGAGGTCTCATTTGGGTCCACCCGTGGCGTCACTGTGCTGGGCCTCCCAGCAGGCCTCGAAAGTGGCGACAGTTTCACAGATCGCAGCCCCCCAGGGATGGCGAGGTCTAATTTGGGTCCGCCCGTGGCGTCACTGTGCTGGGCCCCCCAGCAGGCCTCGAAAGTGGCGACAGTTTCACAGATTCGCAGCCCCCAAGGGATGGCGAGGTCCAATTTGTTTCTGCACGCGGTTACCCTCGATCTGGACCCCCTACAGGTCTGAAATGTCGAAGTTTCACAGATCGCAGGGCCCCCCCCCCCCCCCCCTCCTCACAGAGATGGCGAAGTCTAATTGAATCTGCATAATCTGCCGCGATTTCCCACTGTGCTGGGCCCCCAGCAGGCCTCGAAAGTGCGAACAGTTTCACATATCGCAGGCCCCCCCCCCCCCCCCCCAAAAGGGATGGCGAGGTCTAATTTAAATCTGCCGCGATTACCCTCTATGCAGGACCCCCCAGCAGGCCTCGAAAGTGGCGACAGTTTCACAGATCGCAGCCCCCCAGGGATGGCGAGGTCTAATTTGAATCCGCCGCGATTGCCCTCTATGCAGGACCCCCCAGCAGGCCTCGAAAGTGGCGACAGTTTCACAGATCGCAGCCCCCCAGGGATGGCGAGGTCTAATCTGAATCCCCGTAGGACGTCACTCCGCTGGGCCCCCCAGCGGCCTCGAAAGTGGCGACAGTTTCACAGATCGCAGCCCCCCAGGGATGGCGAGGTCTAATTTGAATCCGCCGCGATTACCCTCTATGCAGGACCCCCCAGCAGGACTCGAAAGTGGCGACAGTTTCACAGATCGCAGCCCCCCAGGGATGGCGAGGTCTAATTTGAATCCGCCGCGATTACCCTCTATGCAGGACCCCCCAGCAGGCCTCGAAAGTGGCGACAGTTTCACAGATCGCAGCCCCCCGCAGGCAAGACAGAAAGAGGCAGGAAAGAGGCGGGAGGCGGGAGGAGGAAGGATGCGACCACACTGCTCTATTCAAAACGAATACCCAACCAAGGAGGGTTGGGGGGGAAAAAAAACATTCTCTGGGTACAAGAAGTGGCTGTAAAAGAATATGTGTATATATATATATATATACTGGAAACAAACAACCGCAACGCAATCTGGCAGGAGAGAGCGCGCGCGCTCTCCTGGCATAGCTCATGGGCTTGCGAAGAATGTTTATGTACAATCGGCCACCCATGTTCAATGGAAAACTGAATGTCCAAAGCCAGCTGTAAACCAAAACAAATCACTGGGAAGCGGCCATGTGCAGTTGAAAGTAAAACACATACAATGTGTCAGGACAGCACGCGCTCCCCTGTCATACTGTATCATCTGAGTGTACTTGACATATACAATCCCCCCCCCCATGTTAGGTCGAACACTGAAGTTAAAAACTCAACGTAAACAACACAACACATTCTTTGGGCACGCGAAGCTGGCGTGTAAACGTGCACCATAAATCGACAATATGACAGGAGAGCGCGCGCGCGCTCTCGTGGCATAGTGTGTTAGCTGGTTTTGTTGTATGTGCAATAATGGTAAACACCATTCCCCGGGTACAAAAAGCGGCTATATGACACACGGGCTATCCAACAACCAGCGCAATGTGCCAGGAGAACGCGCGCGCACTCTCTTGTCACCACCATCCCACCCCCCCCACCCCCACACACACACACAACACTCACCACATACACACACACACACGCACACACACACACACACGCAACTGGCACTTTTTGTTTTTACATATCCACCCCCAACAGGGAACAACGAAAATATTGCCATGGTAATTTCCTCCTCGTGTTGTGAAGTTGCCCCCCCCCCCCACCCACCCACCCGCGCGGCGCAACCTTAAGAAAAGAACGCGCAGCGCGGCCGACGCCAGCACCAGCACCGCCACACTCACCACCTGCCACCACACTCACCGCCGCCCCCCCCGCCCCCCCCCACCACGCACACACGCGCACACTTCAAGACAACCGCCACGACGATTACCATCGCCACCACCACCACCCTTCCCCTGCGCCCCACACGCACCAACGCCAATACCACCACCGTGCCCACCACCACCACCACCACAGCCACCACCGCCATCACTTACCCCCCCCCGATCCCCACACACACACGCACGCACGCCAAAGCCACCGCGCACCGCGCCCTAAAATCAGCCGCGGCGGGTCGGCGGGTCGGCGGGCGGCGGGTCGGCGGGCGGCGGGTCGGTGGGCGGCGGGCGGCGAGTCGGCGGATTGCGGGTCGGCGAGTCGGCGGGCGGTGGGTCGCTGGTTGGCGGGTGGCGGGTCGGCGGTCGGCGGGTCGGCGGTCGGCGGGCCGGCGGGCGGCGGGTCGCTGGTTGGCGGGCGGCGGGTCGGCGGTCGGCGGGTCGGGCGCGCGGCGCGGGGCGTCATCGACGAACGAGCGGGAGACCCGCGCCTGGGTGGGTCACCCGCGCGCGTCGCTTCTACGCGGATCCTTGAAATTAGAGGATGTCTCAGGCGGGAGCCTCGTCTCGGAGTGAATTGCGAGGAGGTCGCAGGCGGAATGCGTTTATCGCCCCCCGCCAAAAATGGAAGTTAGCGTGGGTTTCACGCCTGTGGCTTTTTTTCAAGGCGGCTGGTATTTGTTTCAACCCTTCACCAAGATGAACGTATAATGGTTGGGCAATACCACTCCCGCGTGCTCTGCAGATGCGGGTGCCGAGGGAGTCACACCGCACAGGCGATTTTGGACAAAATAGCTTATGACTTCAGAGTTGCCGCGGGCGGAGCATGGCCCGACGCAGACTCCACGGGCGTTCCGTGGCCAGAGGGCAGTTGGAGAAGTAGAATGTCGGGGCGACCGCTGTTTCCTTCGCAGTTTGGGTTTGGACATTGCCGAGTTGCTCTTGTTGAGATCGGCGCCGATCTCGATGAGATGCAGAAGACGCTGGGGCTTCCTGATTACCGCTCTAAGTATGGCTGTTTGAGATGCTTCCAGGGTTCAGACGAAATCAACAACTTGGCTGCACCAAATTCGTAAAAGAAAACACTCCTGGTTGGTGGATACGGGGAAAACTTCGTTATCTCTGCATGAGTGTGATGACGACGGTGTCGAGGCGCTGCGAGAAAATTGCACGGTGCGGCGCAAAAAAGGAGGGGTCGTTCTCAAGCGGTTGGTGCGGGATGAGTTCCCTCTTCTCCAACGCGGGGATCGTCTAGAACCATCTTTGCCTGGATTCCCCGACGTTTGGCACGGGGAGCGTTGCGAGGATTACGAACCTCAGAAAAGGATGATCCTAATGCTTAGCGCTTCGCGCACGCCCACACAACCAGTGCAAATCTGCAGCTGCGGGCCCAATGAGGAGGAGGATGGGGGCAACGCGGGCGGGGGGAGGGGGGGGAGGGAGGAGGGAAATGAGGAGTCGCGGGCCGAGTAATGTGACTTCATGCGCAAGGAGGAACGACGACGGCGACAGGAGTCAATATAAAAGCCTTTGTTGTATTTCGCTGTTCGGCCACCCTGGAAGCATCTTGGTGCCATCGCGGAGCCCTCTTCAAGCAACATTGCACGCGGCCTCTCGGGGCGTTCTTTGGGGCCCAGGTGACCCCATTGGAGGCCCGAGTGAGCTCTCCTACGGCTAAGCGGGGGGGGGGTGGCGTCGATTAGCCTTCTTGGGCAATCTGGGATGCCCGTTGCAAGCCCTCTTAGTGCATATTTGGAGCCATCTTGGTCAGCCTGGCTAGTTTTGGAGCGATCGTCGAAGCCGTCATTGGAGCCGTATGCGGAGCCATCTTGGAGTCATCGTGGAGCCGTCTTGGAGCCGTCGTCGATCGTCCGTGGGGTCATCTGTGGAGCCATCTTTGGAGCCATCCTTGGAGTCATCTTTGGAGCCATATGTGGAAATATGTTTACACGTGTTGCCCAGAGGGCTGGTCGATTTACCGCCGCCCTCGCAATAGCATATTGTTCATCAACAGGCTATTCAATATCGAAGACATTCAACTGGGAATACCTGGATTGAAACTCGAGCATTTCCTGTTCGATTCAATGCACTTCGCCGACCTGGGAATTCTCCATTACTATATGGGCGCAGTGGTATGGGCCCTGGCTGATCTAGGATTCTTTGGCGAGATGACAGAGCAGGACCATGACGGTGCCGACTGTGCTTTAAAGGATGCTTACACGTCTTGGTTCAAAAAGTATCGCGTTCCAGATCATGATCGGCTCGTGTCTTTGAATTTCAACATGCGTGGGCCCCGCGAGAGCCCGCTTCTCAAGATGAAGGCTGGAAAGAGTAGAGCGGCACTCCCGTTCATAGTGTATTTGCTCCGATCAGCTGGCGGCCGCGACCTGTTGGACAGCGCCGACCCCGCCGTGTCCGAAGGTTCAAGGTTGTTGGAAGTCGGGGAAGGCATGCTCAAGTATGTAGCGGCATTCTGCCTATGCCGTCACCGTCTCTGGCCCGTTGGGGGCCTATTGGCGGCCTCTCGGGCCAATGTTGGAGCTTCTTTGGGGCCTATTTGAAGCCTCTTGGGGTTTCTTGGGGACCTCTTGGGGGCCCGTTGGGGCCTCTCGGGGGTTTCTCGGGGGCATCTTGGGGCAAGAGGGGGGCGCTCGAGGTCGGGGCCCCCTAGGCCGCGATCCTCGCGAGGGGTGCCAAAAAATGTTTCCAAACGCGGGGGTCGCGCGGGAAACCCCGATATATTTGAGAGCCAGGGCTCCTCCTCCTCCTCCTCCTCCGCCTCCCCCTCCTCCTCCTGCCCATCGCCCTCGTCCTCCTCCTCCTTCTCCTCCTTATTCTCCTCCTCCCCGCTTGCCCCCAATCCGTTGGGCAATTCGGAGACAAAAATGGCCCCTGGCGCACGTGTAGCAACCAGCCTGCTGCGCCGTCCCCGCATATCCTATTCCTCCTCCTCCTCCTCTTCCTCCTCCTCCTCCTCCCCCTCCTCCTCCTTCTCCTCCTCCTCCTTCTCCTCCTCCTTCTTTTGCTCCCAGTCCGCTGGGCAGTTCGAAGACAAAGCGGATCTCTGGCGCACGTGTAGCAACCAGCCTGCTGCACCGTTCCCACATATCCCTTCCTCCTCCTCCTCCTCCTCCTCCTCCTCCTCCTCCTCCCCCTCCTCTTTCCCCTAGCTCCTCCTCCCTCGCCGCGTCCCCCTCCTCATTCCCCTCTCCGCAGCTCTGTCTGCCCCATTTACATTACCACCAGAACTGAGGACTGAGACCCAAACCCAGGACCTTAGGATACGCCCACTCCGTGCCCAGAGGCACGGTGGCGGATTACCAAATATTGAAGTCGCAGCCCCGAAAAATGGACGACTTGTCAATTCAACATTTGGGTGATGTTGCGAATAAAACTGCACATGCATGGATAAGTTCTGGCCGTAGGCTCACAATGAAATTCCACGCGTTTGCCAGGCACATCGTCGAGCAGGCCCGCTAGGCGGGCAATCCCGCATACAGCCAGAACTACAGGGATGAGAGTGAGAATTTTGCAACGCGCAAGCGAAGCGCAGGTGTGAACAGAGTGAAATTCTCTGAGCATAGTGCTACCAAATGGTACATGCAGCATTTACAAAGATTCCACGGGGCTGGATCCGAGGAAAAAATGCAGTGCCACATCATCGCGATCATCA
>CAUYUJ010012961.1:0-12172 GCA_963575745.1 Prorocentrum cordatum | reverse complement strand
CGGTGTCGTCGTAGTCGATGTCGGCGGCGCCGTCGTCGTCGTTGTCGCTGTCGTCGTCGGCGTCGGTGTCGTGGCCAAGTGACATGTGGTACCTATTGTCACGGTCTTGTCTTAAGAAGTCTTGCGACCAAGTTGCGGGTGGGTGGGTGGGACGTTTGCGCGAGCAGTGGAGGTGGTCAGGCGCGGTGCAGGGTAGTCAAGAAAACCATGGGTTTTCAAGATTTTCACGAAATGCTACCAAACGGGCTTCGCGCGCGCGCATGTCGAAATCTGTCAAACGCCCTTGCGCGTGTGTCGTCGCGAGAATCCTCTGCAAAAAATGGGACGAAGTGCAGACGCGCGCGTCGTCGCGCGCGTATGCCGAAAACCTTCAAAACCCATCGGTCTCGGAAGGATTTCAAAAATTTATCCAGGCGAAGGACCCAACCATACGCAAGTGTGAAAACCGCAGGGCAGGTGGGACGAAGCAAGGGGAATTCCTCATGGGGCCACGAACCGTGTGAGGGGTGCACCAAACTGGCGCGGGGCCGCCATGCGAACCCTGCCACTGGGGCCTTCGGTGGAGCTCCCTATGGGGCCACGAACCGCGTGAGGGGTGCGCCAAAATGGTGCGGGGCCGCCATGCGAACCCTGCCTCTGGGGCCTTCGGTGGAGCTCCCTATGGGGCCACGAACCGTGAGGGGTGCGCCAAAATGGCGCGGGGCCGCCATGCGAACCCTGCCACTGGGGCGTTCGGTGGAACCCCCTATGGGGCCACGAACCGTGTGAGGGGTGCGCCAAAATGGTGCGGGGCCGCCATGCGAACCCTGCCACCGGGGCCTTTCAGTGGAGCTCCCTATGGGGCTACGAACCGTGTGAGGGGAGCGCCAAAACGCGGGGCCGCCATGCGAACCCTGCCACTGGGGCTTCGGAGGGAGTCCCTATGGGGCCACGCAACGCTGTACGGGTGGTTGAACGAGGAGGAGGGACGTTGGGGTGAGGTGGAGGGGCAGCGGTGCGGAGGAGACGGGTGGCTCCGGCTCTTCAAAACGAGGACCCAACACCACGGATGGTTGGAACAAACACAAAGGTTTCGCAAACACGGATTTTCAACAAAAGCGTGCGCGCGCGCTCTTGCGTTGCAGTCGTCGTCGTCGTCGTCGTCGCCGTCCTCCCTCCTCCCGCGTCGTCGTCGTCGTCGCCTACGTCGTCCTCTGTCTTTCCTCGTGTTCGTCGTCGTCGTCCTCTTTGGCGTCGTGGTCGTTTCCGTCGTCGTTGTCGCCGTGGTCGTCCTTCCTCCTCCTCCCTCGTCGTCGTCGTCGTCCGTCGTCGGCGTCTCGTCGCCGTCCATCCTATCGCGCCGTCGTCGTCGTCGTGATCGTCGTTGTCGTCGTCGTCGTCGTCTTCCCTCCTCCCTCGTCGTTGTCGTCGTCGGAGTCGCCGTCCTTCCTCCTTCTTCGTCGTTCGCGTCGTCGCCGTCCTCCCTCCTCCCTCGTCGTTGTCATCGTTGTCGTCGTTGTCGCCGTCGTCGTCCTCCGTCGTCCCTCGTCGTCGTCTTCGTTGGCGACGTAGTCGTCGTCTTCGTCGTCGCCGTCGGCGTCGGCATCGTCGTCGTCTTCGTCGTCGCCGACGTCGGCGTCGTCGACGTCGCCGCCGTCGTCGTCGTCGTCGTTGTCGTCGGCGTCGTTGACGTCGTCGTCGTCGTCGGTGTCGTCGTTGTCGTCGTCGGCGTCGTCATCGTCGTCGTGGGTTTTGCAAACCAAGTTGCGGGTGGGTGGGTGGGATGTTTGCAAGAGCGCGGGATGTGTCAACTCGTTTCTAAAAATCAGTTCTCCTTTCTAAAAAGAGAATAGACTCGCCCCCCCCCCCCCCCCGGGTTATCGCTCTCCCTTTCGGGTATGTGAATCACATATGATTATGACCACATGTCCATCCGAAATATGTAATCACAATGTCCCAGGCCAACCGGTATCCCCCCCTGAGGTTCCCTTGTGAAAAACAAAATGCAGTGACACCTTGCATTCTAATATGACACGTGTTCACGGATCCCTGGCAAAAAAAAAAAAAAAAAAAAAAAAAAAAAAAAAGGACCCAACCATATGCAGTTACGAGTACCGCAAAGCAGGTTGAACGAATGAGAGGGAACTCCGTAAGGGGCCACGAAACGTGTGAGAAGTGTGCCGAAATGGGTGCGGTGCCGCCATGCGAACGCAGCCACTGGGGCCCTCGGTGGAGCTCCCTATGGGGCCACGAAACGTGTGAGAGGTGTGCCGAAATGGGTGCGGTGCCGCCATGCGAACGCAGCCACTGGGGCCTTCGGTGGAGCTCCCTATGGGGCCAAGAAACGTGTGAGGGGTTTATTTTATCTTATGTGCCGAAATGGGCGCTGGTTGCGCCATAGCGAACGCAGCACTGGGCCTTCGGTGGTGGAGCTAGTCGCCGGGCCAAGAAAGTGGAGGGGAGTGCGACAATGACGCGGTGTTGCGATGCGAACGCAGCCACTGATGGACTTCGGTGGAGTCCCTATTGGGCAAGAAACTATATTCTTTTGTCGTGAGAGGTGTCCCGAAATGGGCGCGGTGCCGCCGTGCGAACGCAGCCACTGGAGCCCTCGGTGGAGCCTCCTATGGGGCCACGAAGCGTGTGAGGGGTGTGCCGAAATGGGCGCGGTGCCGCCATGCGAACGCAGCCATTGGAGCCCTCGGTGGAGCTCCCTATGAGGCCACGAAGCGTGTGAGGGGTGTCCCGAAATGGATGCGGTGCCGCAATGCGAACGCAGCCACTGGGGCCCTCGGTGGAGCTCCCTTATGGGGGCACGAACCGTGTGAGGGGGATGTGCCGAATAATGAAACGCGGTTTGCCGCCATGCGAACGCAGCCACGGGGCCTTTCGGTGGAGCTCCTAAGGGGCCACGAAACGTGTGAGAGGTGTCCCGAAATGGGCGCGGTGCCGCCGTGCGAACGCAGCCACTGGAGCCCTCGGTGGAGCCTCCTATGGGGCCACGAAGCGTGTGAGGGGTGTGCCGAAATGGGCGCGGTGCCGCCATGCGAACGCAGCCATTGGAGCCCTCGGTGGAGCTCCCTATGAGGCCACGAAGCGTGTGAGGGGTGTCCCGAAATGGATGCGGTGCCGCAATGCGAACGCAGCCACTGGGGCCCTCGGTGGAGCCCCCTTATGGGGCCTACGAAGCGTGTGAGGGGTGTGCCGAAATGGAAATGCGGTGCCGCCATTGCGAACGCAGCCACTGGAGCCCTCGGTGGAGCCCCCTATGGGGCCACGAAACGTGTGAGGGGTGTGCCGAAACGAGTGCGGTGCCGCCATGCGAACGCAGCCATTGGGGCCTTCGGTGGGGCTCCCTATGGGGCCACGAAACGTGTGAGGGGTGTGCCGAAATGGGCGCGGTGCCGCCATGCGAACGCAGCCATTGGAGCCCTCGGTGGAGCTCCCTATGGGGCCACGAAACGTGTGAGGGGCGTGCCGAAATAAGTGCGGTGCCGCAATGCGAAAGCAGCCACTGGGGCCCTCGGTGGAGCTCCCTATGGGGCCACGAAACGCGTGAGGAATGTGCCGAAATGGGCGCGGTACCGCCATGCGAACGCAGCCGCTGGAGCCCTCGGTGGAGCTCCTTATGGGGCCACGAAACGTGTGAGAGGTGTGCCGAAGTGGGCGTGGCTGACGCGGAGGGGGAGGAGGGGGGAGGGGCAGAGGGAGGAAGGAAGGAAGGAAGGAGTGAACGCGGGGCGCTGTCTCTTCAAAACGAAGACCCAACACCACAGGATGGTTGGGGGGGGAACATACAAACTACTCCGACGGTAGGACCCCACATGAGAATATGTTTAGCTTACCATTTGCCCGTTCCTCTTCCTCCTGGGGCCCCCGCCTGAGACTTCCCCACAATTCACTCACAGACGAGGCCCCCGCTCGAGACTTCCTCCATATTCATATCTCAAGAGCCCAAAAGTGACGACAGTTGCACGTTGCGGATGACCCGCTCGGATTCAAACATGAAGTGCGGGCCCCATAGGGAGGGGGCTCCCGCCTGAAGCTTCCTCACAATTCACTCACAGACGAGGTTCCCGCTCGAGACTTCCTCCATATTCAAATCCCAAGAGCCCAAAAGTGACGACAGTTGCACGTTGCGAATGACCCGTTCGGATTCAAACATGAAGTGCGGGCCCCATACGGGGGGGGGGTCCCGCCTGAGACTTCCTTAAAATTCACTCGCAAACGAGGCTCCCGCCTGATACTTCCTCCATATTCAGGCCTCAAGAGCCCAAAAATGACGACAGTTACGCGTTGCGGATGACCCGCTCGGATTCAAACATGAAATGCAGGCCCCATAAAGAGGGTGGCCCCACCTGAGACTTCCTCGCAATTCATTCACAGACGAGGCCCCCGCTCGAGACTTCCTCCATATTCAAATCCCAAGAGCCCAAAAGTGACGACAGTTGCACGTTGCGGATGACCCGCTCGGATTCAAACATGAAGTGCGGGCCCCATAGGGAGGGGGCTCCCGGCTGAGACTTCCTCGCAATTCATTCACAGACGATGCCCCCGCTCGAGACTTCCTCCATATTCAAGTCTCAAGAGCCCAAAAGTGACGACAGTTGCACGTTGCGAATGACCCGCTCGGATTCAAACATGAAGTGCGGGCCCCATAGGCAGGGGGCCCCCGCCTGAGACGTCCTCGAAATTCACGCACAGACGAGGCTCCCGCGCGAAACTTCCTCCATATTCAAATCTCAAGAGCCCAAAAGTGACGACAGCTGCACGTTGCGGATGGCCCGCTCGGATTCAAACATGAAGTGCGGGCCCCATGCGGAGGGGGCTCCCGCCTGAGACTTCCTCACAATTCACTCACAGACGAGGCTCCCGCTCGAGACTTCCTCCATATTCAAGTCTCAAGAGCCCAAAAGTGACGACAGTTGCACGTTGCGGATGACCAGGCCCCATAAGGAGGGGGCTCCCGCCTGAGACTCCCTCACAATTCACTCACAGACGAAGCTCCCGCTCGAGACTTCCTCCATATGCAAGTCTCAAGAGCCCAAAAGTGACGACAGTTGCACGTTGCGGATGACCCGCCCGGATTCAAACATGAAGTGCGGGCCCCATAGGGAGGGGGCTCCCGCCTGAGACTTCCTCACAATTCACTCACAAACGAGGCTCCCGCTCGAGACTTCCTCCATATTCAAATCTCAAGAGCCCCAAAGTGACGACAGTTGCACGTTGCAGATGACCCGCTCGGATTCGAACATGAAGCGCGGGCCCCATAGGGAGGGGGCTCCCGCCTGAGACTTCCTCGCAATTCACTCACAGACGAGGCTCCCGCTCGAGACATCCTCCATATTCAGGTCTCAAGAGCCCAAAAGTGACGACAGTTGCACGTTGCGGATGACCCGCTCGGATTCAAACATGAAGCGCGGGCCCCATAGGGACGGGGTTCCCGCCTGAGACTTCCTCACAATTCACTCACAGACGAGGCTCCCGCTCGAGACTTCCTCCATGTTCAAATCTCAAGAGCCCAAAAGTGACGACAGTTGCACGTTGCGGATGACCCGCTCGGATTCAAACATGAAGTGCGGGCCCCATAGGGAGGGGGCTCCCGCTTGAGATTTCCTTACAATTCACTCACAGACGAGGCTCCCGCTCCAGACTTCCTCCATATTCAAGTCTCAGGAGCCCAAAAGTGACGACAGTTGCACGTTGCGGATGACCCGCTCGGATTCGAACATGAAGTGCGGGCCCCATAGGGAGGGGGCTCCCGCCTGAGACTTCCTCGCAATTCACTCACAAACGAAGCTCCCGCTCGAGACTTCCTCCATATTCAGGCCTCAAGTCAGCGAGTAGTGATGATGATGATGATGATGATGATGATGATGATGATGATGATGATGATGATCGTTCGATGCCGATGATGGTGAGTGATCGCGGGATGGTGATGGTGATGCTGATGGTGATGATGATGAGTGGGGAGTGATGGTGATGGTGATGATGATGCGGAGGAGGAAGCAAAGAGGAGCAGAGGAGAGGGAGGAGGAGGAGATCCTGCGCGGAGGGTGTGCAGAGAAAACAAGAACCCCACTTAGGATGTGGGGAAAAAACCAAAATGGGCTCTCACGGCGCGGCGGCGCCGTCGTCGCGCGCGCATGCCGGAATCATTCAAAATCCTTCGGTGCGGGAAGGATTTCGCAACCGAGTTTCCTAAAAAAACACATACAACAACACAGGGTTTCTTAACACGGGTTCGCAACAACAAAAAACAAAAACAAAAACAAACAAACAAAAAAAACGCTTACGCGCAAGCTCTTACGAATTCTTAAGAAAACCATCGGTTTTCAAGATTTTCATAACATGCTACCAAACGGGCGTCGAGCGCGGCTGTCGAAATCTGTCGAAACGCCCTTGCGCGTGTGCCGTCGCGAGAATCCTCTGGAGAAAAAAATGGAACGAAGTGCGTACCGGCGCGTCGTCGCGTGCGTACGCCGAAATCCTTCAAAACCCATCGGTTTCGGGAGGATTTCAAAATCGCGCGTCCAAAAAACCTACCAAAACACAAGGTTTCGCAACACGGATTTTCAACAAAAGCGTGCGAACGCGCTCTTGCGGCGTCGTCGTCGTCGTCGTCGTCGTCGTCGTCGTCGTCGCCGTCCTCCCTCCTCCCGCGTCGTCGTCGTCGTCGTCGTCGCCTATGTCGTCCTGTGTCTTTCCTCGTGTTCCTCGTCGTCGTCCTCTTTGTCGTCGTCGTCGTTTCCGTCGTCGTTGTCGCCGTGGTCGTCCTTCCTCCTGCTCCCTCGTCGTCGTCGTCGTCCGTCGTCGGCGTCTCGTCGTCGTCCCTCCTATTTCGTCGCCGTCGTCGTCGTCGTTGTCGTCGTCCTCTCGTCGTCGTCTTCCCTCCTCCCTCGTCGTTGTCGTCGTCGGCGTCGCCGTCCTTCCTCCTTCTTCGTCGTTCGCGTCGTCACAATCCTCCCTCCTCCCTCGTTGTCGTCGTTGTCGTCGTTGTCGCCGTCATCGTCCTCCCTCCTCCCTCATCGTCGGCTTCGTTGGCGACGTCGTTGTCGTCGTCGTCGTTGCCGTCGTCCGTCGTCTCGTCGGACGTCGGCGTCGGCTTCCGTTGTCCGTCGTCGTCCGTCATCTGTCGTGTTGTCAGCGTCGCTCCGTCGTCCGGTGTAGTCGTCGTCGTTGTCGTCGTCGAAGTCGTTGGAGACGTCGTCGTGTCGTCGTAGTCCTGTGTCGGCGGCGCCCGTCGTCCGTCGTTGTCGCTGTCTTCGTCGGCGTCCGTGTTCGTGGCCAACTGCCATGTGGTACAGTCGGGGCGTTGCCCAAGGAACCCTAAATAAGCCTAAGTAAGGAACGTGTCCCCCTTTTTTCCCAAAAGTTAACCATCGATCTTCTATGGAAAACACTTAGGCTCGAACCTAAGGCAAATTGCAACACCAAACTGGAACACCGGCCCGCTCCCCAACGAAAAAAAAAAAAAAAGGGCTCCTTCTTCAGGACCCCGACTGTACCTACCGTCACGGGTCTTGTCTTAAGATGTATTGCGACCAAGTTGCGGTGGGAGGTGGTATGTCTGCACGAGCAGCGGAGAGGACAGTTTCAAGACGGTCAAAGTGGATTCTCCTTTCTAAAAACAGAATAGGATCTGCCCCCCCCCCCCGGCGTTATCGCTTCACCTTTCGGGTATGTAAATCATACATGATTCTGACCACATGTCCATCCTAAATCTGAATGTACACTATCCCCGGGGGGGGCGGTATCCCCCCCCTGGGGTCCCCTTGTAAAAAACACTATGCGGTGACATTGTTGTTCTAACATAACACTGTTGCACGAATCCCTTGCAAAAAATATGACGAAGGGCGCACGCGCGCGCCGTCGCGCGCTTGCCGAAATCCTTCAAAAACCTTCGGTGCCGGAAGGATTCGCCAATCGAGTTTCCAAAACAAAACATACAAAAACACATGGTTTCGCAACACTGATTTGCTAAAAAAGCTTCCGCGCGAGCTCTTGCGAAATGTTAAGAAAACCATAGGTTTTTCAAGATTTTCACAAAATGCTATTAAACGGGCTTCGCGCTCGCGCGCATGTCGAAATCTGTCGAACGCCCTTGCGCGTGTGCCGTCGCGAGAATCCTCTGAAAAAAACAAGACGAAGTGCAGACGCGCGCGAAGTCCCGCGCGTATGCCGAAATCCTTCAAAACCCATCGGTTTCGGAAGGATTTCAAAATCGTGCGTCCAAAAAACATACAAAAACACAAGGTTTCGCAACACGGATTTTCAACAAAAGCGTGCGCGCGCGCTCTTGCGTTGCAGTCGTCGTCGTCGTCGTCGTCGCCGTCCTCCCTCCTCCCGCGTCGTCGTCGTCGTCGCCTACGTCGTCCTCTGTCTTTCCTCGTGTTCGTCGTCGTCGTCCTCGTTGGCGTCGTGGTCGTTTCCGTCGTCGCTGTCGCCGTGGTCGTCCTTGCTCCTCCTCCCTCGTCGTCGTCGTCGTCGTCGTCCGTCGTCGGCGTATCGTCGTCGTCCCTCCTATTTCGTCGCCGTCGTCGTCGTCGTCGTCGTTGTCGTCGTCGTCGTCTTCCTTCCTCCCTCGTCGTTGTCGTCGTCGGCGTCGCCGTCCTTCCTCCTTCTTCGTCGTTCGCGTCGTCGCCGTCCTCCTTCCTCCCTCGTCGTTGTCGTCGTTGTCGTCGTTGTCGCCATTCGTCGTCCTCCCTCCTCCCTCTCGTCGTCTATCGTTGGCGACGTCGTTGTCGTCGTCGTCGTCGTTGTCTTCGTCGTCGTCGTCGTCGGCGTCGTCGTCGGCGTCGTCGTCGTCGTTGTCATCGTCGTCGTCGTCGGCGTCGTCGTCGTCGTCGGTGTCGTCGTCGTCGTGGTCGCGGTCGTCGTCGAAGTCGTTGGAGACGTCGTCGGTGTCGTCGTCGTCGTCGTCGGTGTCGGCGGCGCCGTCGTCGTCGTCGTCGCTGTCGTCGTCGGCGTCGGTGTCGTGGCCAAGTGCCATCTGGTATCCACCGTCAGCGTCTTGTCTTCAGAGATTGTGCGAACCAAGTTGCGGGTGGGTGGTTGGAATGTCCCACCGAGCGCGGAGAGGACAGCTCAAGTTGAGCATGTAAATTGTCTCCTTCTACAACATTCTAGAATTCTAAAACCCCCCTCCCCCCCCGCCGGACTTATCGTTCCCCCGGGGATAAATATATTTTTCATATATTATATATATATATTATAATTATTATTTATATATATATATATATTACTGCACACTCGTCCATCCTAAAGATGAAATGGTATCATCCCAGCCAAACCGGGTTCCCCCCCTGCGGCTTCCTTGTAAAAAAACACTATGCGGTGACATGTTTTGTTCTAACATAACACTTGTTCACGAATCCCTTTGCAAGGGGGGGGAAAACAAAAAAAAAAAAAAAAAAAAATGCACACGCGCGAGTCGTCGAGCGCGCATGCCGAAATCCTTCAAAAACCTTCGGTGCCGGAAGGATTTCGCAATCGAGTTTCCAAAAAGATGCACAAAAACACAAGGTTTCGCAACACTGATTCGCTAAAAAAGCTTACGCGCGAGCCCTTGCGAAATCTTAGGGAAAAACCATAGGCTCTTCAAGATTTGCACAACATGCTACAAAACGGGCGTCGCGCGCGCATGTCGAAATCTGTCGAACGCCCTTGCGCGTTTGCCGTCGCGAGAATCCTCTGCAACAAACAAGACGAAGTGCAGACGCGCGCGAAGTCCCGCGCGTATGCCGAAATCCTTCAAAACCCATCGGTTCCGGAAGGATTTCAAAATCGTGCGTCCAAAAAACATACAAAAACACAAGGTTTCGCAACACGGATTTTCAACAAAAGCGTGAGCGCGCGCTCTTGCGGCGTCGTCGTCGTCGTCGCCGTCCTCCCTCCTCCCGCGTCGTCGTCGTCGTCGCCTACGTCGTCCTCTGTATTTCCCCGTGTTCGTCGTCGTCGTCCTCTTTGGCGTCGTGGTCGTTTCCGTCGTCGTTGTCGCCGTGGTCGTCCTTCCTCCTCCTCCCTCGTCGTCGTCGTCGTCCGTCGTCGGCGTCTCGTCGTCGTCCCTCCTATTTCGTCGCCGTCGCCGTCGTCGTTGTCGTCGTCGTCGTCGTTTTCTCTCCTCCCTCGTCGTTGTCGTCGTCGGCGTCGCCGTCCTTCCTCCTTCTTCGTCGTTCGAGTCGTCGCCGTCCTCCCTCCTCCTTCGTCGTTGTCGTCGTTGTCGCCGTCGTCGTCCTCCCTCCTCCCTCGTCGTCGTCTTCGTTGGCGACGTCGTCGTCGTCTTCGTCGTCGTCGCCGGCGTCGTCGTCGTCCTCGTCGTCGACGTCGGCGTCGTCGTCGTCGCCGCCGTCGTCGTCGTCGTCGTCGGCGTCGTTGACGTCGTCGTCGTGGTCGTCGGTGTCGTTGTCGTCGTCGTCGGCGTCGTCATCGTCGTCGTCGTTGTCGTCGTCGTCGTCGGCGTCGGCGTCGTCGTCGTCGTCATCGGTGTCGTCGTCGTCGTCGTCGTCGTCGTTGTCGGCGTTGTCGAAGTCGTTGGAGACGTCGTCGGTGTCGTCGTACTCGTTGTCGGCGTCGTCGTCGTCGTCGTTGTCGCTGTCGTCGTCGGCGTCGGTGTCGTGGCCAAGTGCCATCTGGTACCCGCCGTCACGGTCTTAAGAGATTGTGCGAACCAAGTTGCGGGTGGGTGGGTGGGAATGTCCGCGCGAGCAGTGGAGTGGACAACTCACTGCGAACAGAAATGAATTCTCCTTTCTAAAAAGATAGTACGATTTCATGTATATATATACATGTGTATATATGTATATATTCTGCACACTCGTCCATCCTAAATATGAAATCATACCATCCCAGCCAAACCGGGTTCCCCCCCTTGAGGTTCCCTGGTGAAAAACATTATGCGGTGACATGTTTTCTTCTAACATAACACTGTTTCAAGAATCCCTTGCAAAAAGAGAGACGAAGTGCACACGCGCGCGTCGTCGCGCGCGCATGCCGAAATCCTTCAAAAACATTCGGTTCCGGAGAGACTTCAAAATTGCATTTCCAAAAAAACATACAAAAACACAGGGTTTCGCAACACTGATTTGCTAAAAAAGTTTACGCGCGAGCTCTTGCGAAATCTTAAGAAAACCATAGGTTCTTCAAGATTTTCACAAAGAGCTACCAAACGGGCGTCGCGCGCGCATGTCGAAATCTGTCGAACGCCCTTGCGCGTGTGCCGTCGCGAGAATCCTCTGCAAAAAAAAAGACGAAGTGCAGACGCGCGCGAAGTCCCGCGCGTATGCCGAAATCCTTCAAAAACCTTCGGTTTCGGAAGGATTCCAAAATCGTGTGTCCAAAAAACCTACAAAAACGCAAGGTTTCGCAACACGGGTTTTCAACAAAAGCGTGCGCGCGCGCTCTTGCGTCGTCATCGTCGTCGTCGTCCTCCCTCCTCCCTCGTCGTCGTCGTCGTCGTCGTCGCCGTCGTCGTCTTCTGTCTTTCCTCGTCGTCGTCGTCGTCTTGGCGTCGTCGTCGCTTCCGTCGTCGTTGTCGCCGTGGTCGTCTTTCATCCCTCGTCGTATTCGTCGGCGTCTCGTCGTCTCCTATTTCGTCGCCGTCGTCGTCGTCGTCGTCGTGGTCTTCACTCCTCCCTCGTCGTTATCCTCCTCCCTCGTCGTCGTCGTCGTCCGTCGTCGGCGTCTCGTCGTCGTCCCTCCTATTTCGTCGCCGTCGTCGTCGTCTTCGTCGTCGTTGTCGTCGTCGTCTTCCCTCCTCCCTCGTCGTTGTCGTCGTCGGCGTCGCCGTCCTTCCTCCTTCTTCGTCGTTCGCGTCGTCGCCGTTTTCCCTCCTACATCGTCGTTGTCGTCGTTGTCGCCGTTGTCGCCGTCGTCGTTTTTTCTCCTCCCTCGTCGTCGTCTCCGTTGGCGACGTCGTCGTCGTCTTCGTCGTCGTCGTCGGCGTCGGCGTCGTCGTCGTCTTCGTCGATGTCGACGTCGGCGGTGTCGTCGTAGTCGGTGTCTGCGGCGCCGTCGTCGTCGTTGTCGCTGTCGTCGTCGGCGTCGGTGTCGTGGCCAAGTGCCATGTGGTACCTACCGTCACGGTCTTGTCTTAAGAGGTCTTGCGACCAAGTTGCGGGTGGGAGGGTGGGATGTTTGCACGAGCAGTGGAGAGGACAGCTTCAAGACGGTCAAAGTGAATTCTCCTTTCTAA
>CAUYUJ010012960.1:0-12173 GCA_963575745.1 Prorocentrum cordatum | reverse complement strand
TCCCTCACAGACTGTGTCACCTGTGAGAGAGGAAAGGAGGGAGGAAGAATCGACGTGGTGGTGGTGGTGGTGTATATTCTTGGGGCCCGCATGTTGGCGAGGGCGGCCGGCCTCTCCGGCGGCCGACGCGCGGGCGACACATGCGCGACCTTTTTGGTCGAGTTACCGGGCCTGACACGAGATCGTCCCCTTCTTGTCGTTTGCGCCTTCGTTTTTGTTGTAGCGCCTTTCTGCTGGCCAGCGCCTCGGCATTTCGGGGCGCTTTCCTATTCGGTAGAGTGCCTGCTTTTCGTTCGGTTGGTATGCGGAGACACCGGCACGGGAAAAGCGCCATCGGGCGACGGCGGGGCGCCATTCACGTGCGAGGTCGGAGGCGCGGTCAGTGCAGGGGCCAGGGGGACGAAGGGAACCTGATATTCCATCACCTCCATCGCCTTCATCACCCCCTCCCCAACCTGGTGAGCATATACTTTGCGCAATACTCTGCGCCCTCTTGGGCCTGGCTTTCTTTTTCCTTTTATTATGGCGGCCAGGTTCCCATCTGCTACTACGCCCACCAAGTTCTATGTGTCGCGTTTTGCGATGTCGGATCACGCTATCTGCGCTGCCGCTTTTAATTCGTCACACGACCGCTACGATCATAGCCACGGAAGTCCGCCGAGCGCCAAAAAGGATGAAGGGGGGGGCAGCTGCGCAGCACGATCAACCGGGAGCGCGAGCTCGCGGCCCGCGGGCCGCGGACGAGCTCGCCCGCTCAGCGGCGTAGCCAGGGCGCTGCCCGGTCCCCTTGTCAGCGGAGCGCTGCGCCTTCGTCGCGGCCGCCGTCGAGCTCAGGCGAGGACCTGCGCGGGCGCCGATGGACCTTCCTGGCTTCGGCCTCGCGCCGCCCCGCCCTTTCCGTTAAGTCGGGCGTGTCCACTTACAGGAAGATTTTCGACGAAAAATAAGAATCTTTAAAACAATATTCCAAAATGGTAAAAAATACTAAAAACAAATCGTCCCCTGACGATTCTTTTATTATTTTGTGGAATATTCCCCCTGTAGAGGGACAGGCCCGACTTAACCTTTCCGTCGCTGCGCTCGCCGGCCCACAGAAACGCCGCCGCCCGCCGCCGCGCCGTGGGCGGCCGCGGGGCACGGGCTGGACAGGACCAGTGTGCACGGGGGTCGGCTCGAGCGCGGGATGCTGCAGGGGCCCGCAAGGCCAGGTTTTGCGCTGACGCGGGCTCGCGCGGAGGATCTGGGGCTCTGGCAAGATCTCAGGAGGGCAAGAAACACACAGACACAATTAATCGTCCACTCCCCGGAAAATATTGGAAAATATGGGAAGTGAGAGGGAAGACAAAAACCGAGAAAATATATATGAAAATATGGGGAATCCTGTTATTTGTGCGTGTATTTATTTGTGTGCCCCAGGGCCCCTTCAAGATCCTGCAGAGCCTGATCTGCTCAGGTCTGCACCGACCCGGGTCGGTAGAAGCCCGGAGGGCCTCGTAGATGCAGCCACCCGCGGGGGGCGCGAAGACGATCGCGCCTCGCGGGTCGCTCCGCGGCGCGCCCACGGGGGGAAGGTTCAGAAGGCTTCGTGCCTTCTCCGAAGGACGGCGTCCCATGAGGTTCGCCCGCTGACACATTCCCCCTGGGCGCACCTCGCGGTCTGGGTCAGAGAGCGCCAAGCTTCAGAATGAGCGACGCGAGGGCGCGAAGACGATCGTGCCTCACAGGGCGCGATGCGCGAATTTGGATGGTTTGGATGCTGGTCGGGATCTCGTCGGTGCCAGCTCTGCGGGCTCTCGCGGTGGTGTTTTCGCCGGCCCCCCTGCATCTGCTCGCTGCTCGCGGGCTGTCCCCGGGAGCACGGAGGGGTCGTGACGCCAATGTTCGGCGAACGCCACCCGTGTGGAGGCACTCGTCTCCCCGCGCAGGCAGTTCCGCCTCGCCGTGCTGGCGAGCTCGCGTCCGATGAGCCAGCGGGCGTCGCAGCACCGAGCGGCTCCAGGCAGTCGACTGCCCCTTTTTGTGTTCCTGCGGACTTTTGGAAGACCTCGTCGCCGTGGCGCGCGGCAGCGCGCGTGCTGCTCGGCTTTGCTGCGGCCGCGGGGAAACATTCCTCCGTCCTCCCTCTCCCCTCGCCTCTCTCCCCCTGTTCCGCCTCCGTTTTCCCCTCCTCCCCCTTCTCCTCGTCCTCCTCCTCCTCCTCCTCCTCCTCCTCCTCCTCCTCCTCCTCCTCCTCCTCCTCCTCCTCCTCCTCTTTTGCCTCCGCAGGCTGCGCCGCAGGCGCACGCTGGTAAGGTCGCGGGGGGCGAAAGATGAGCGTGGGGCGGCGGGCACACGAACCGCCGAGTTATGGCAGAAGGGGTGCAGAAGGGAACGCGCGGGCCGATGGCTTAGGGCATTGGGGGGCGCGAGCCCATGGAGGGAGGGAAAAAGAGAGCCAGGAGCGGAAAGGTCATTTTCCTCTTTCGCCTCCTGCTCCTCCTCTTCCTTCTCCTTTGCTCCCTCTTCGTTCCTCCATCCTCTGTCCTCATTCCTCCGTCCTTCCTCATTCCTCCTTCCTCCTTTATCCTCCTCCTCCTCCTCCTTGTCCTCCTTTCCTCCATCCTCGTTCCTCCATCCTCTTTCCTCCTTCGTCCGTCCTTCCTCCTCCTCCCCTTCCTCCTCCTCCTCCTCATCCTCCTCCGTAGCCATTTTGGCTCAAGTAAAACATCTCTCGAGGTTGGTCCAGGTTGACCACATTGGTTTTCCTCAGATCAGAAGCCCTGCCCAGGGTGGAGGAAGTGTTTTCGCGAACACTTACCACAATTGTTCGTTCGCATTTTGCTTTCCACCAGTCTCAGCCATGGGTCGCAAAGCCGTTCGTAAGCAGATGAAGGAGGACGCCCGTCGCGATCGTGGAGATCGCGATCGTCATCACCGTGACAGCTCATCGGGCAGTGCATCACAGAGGTCGTCGCCATCACGCGGAAGGGGTACGATGTTTCCGTCCCCGAGTCGCAGCCGTCGCAGTTCCAGTCGCCAAGGGGGTCGTGAGAGTGTGCATGGCTCCAGTCGGGGTCGTGAAGCTCCGCTATCGTCGAATGTCATGAACGAGTTACGTGCAATGATGGGCTCCATCGAGTCGAACATCACTGCCTCGATCGACGCGTCGACGGCCCAGCAGCAGGCGCAGATCACGTCGCACCAGGCGGCGCTCATCCAGCTTGACACGCGGGTTCAGCACACTACGGAAGAGCTACGCAACCACAAGACCCAGATCGAGCAGCTCGGAGTCCAGCCTCAGCAAGTCGCGCAGACGGCACCGCCGGCGGCTTCATCCTCATCAGGTGCATCAGTGTCAAGCGGGTCTTGCACGCCAGTGCAAAGTCAGGATCGTGGGCGCGGGCAGCAGGTGGGCACGAATCCACTGGCACGCTGTGTTGGCCCCTTCCCTCGCCCTGTTGATAAGTCTGTGTTCGTCAGGCTCACTCCAATCAAGTTATTGCGGCTCACCCTCACCTTCTCCAAGGCGCAGAAATCGTTTTACACGCCGTGGCACAAAACTATAAGATCGTCTTCGCCTCTCTCGCCTCTGCCAAGCAGTTCAGTGAGAATGTGTCTTCGGCCGTGCTCCAGTGGGTGGATCCGCGAGATGGTGCCAGCCACCAGCTCTGTGCGCGGCAGGACCTTCCGATTGACGTTCGCGATCGGCAGCGGTCCATCAGTCGGATCGACCAGCCCATCCTCGACCTGCTCAGGCAGCGCCAGGCCTGGGCGTCCGAGTGCAAGCTGGGCGTCAATGGTTTCAAAAGTGAGATGATGGTTGTCACGCCTGGGGATGCGTTTATTATCGTCGAACTGGCCAATCGCTCCGAGGGCACGGAGGAGTGCCAGGCCGCCCAGGAGGAAATCAACATGCGGGGTATCTCCGCCGACCAGATCCAACGCGTCTTCAACGCTGCCCACCGTGCCGAGCGGATCGGCCAGTACCTGCGTGGGTCTCCTGAGCGGCGCTCTCGTGAGCAGGCGCCTGTCAGTCCTTTGCCTCAGCCGCTGCGGGCGAGCGCGCATCCTCTGAACGATGCGCGCTCGAGCGGCAGATGGCTGCCCGCATGTAGTCTCTTGCAGGGGGAGAGCCCTGTGCATCATCAGCGCGATGCGGGCTCGTGTACAGAGGCCGTCGGGGGCCCTGACCGTTGCGCGCCTCTCGACTCGCTCTCTTGCTCTCGTGCCCCTGCCCCCTCTCGTTGCCCCCCATTGCAATTCCATCGTCCCTTGCATCCGTGGTTGCCCGGCTCGTCATACGCAGTTGGAATATTCAGACCGCCCCGGCCCCCGTGCATTCGAGCCGCGCCAGCTTCCGACGTGAACTGAGTCACGTGCGTTCTCTGCCTCGCAAGTTCGAGGCCCATGGGATCCAGGAGTCGCGCGGGGGGGGGGGGGGGGCATTGAACGTCTTCAGCGCGAGGTTCGTTCCCATCAGGTCTTTGGCAGTTTCTGCGCATCTCCGTCCGCAGGCGGCAATCTTCTTCATCTCCAAGCGGTGCTTGATGCTGCGGTGCTGCTTCGAATTCAGCACTGTAGCACCTGGTCGCATTAATGTACTGCGCCTTCCTTGGAAGAAAGGCAACGTCAAGTTCCTCGACCTCCGCGTGGATCCAGAGTGGGGCATCAATGAGATCAAGGGGGCGTTTGCCAAGGTTAAGAAAGCCTTCGGGGGCCCAGGCACGGGCCACGGGCCCCGCGTTCGTCTTCGGGGATTTCAGCTGTTTGGCGCCGGGAGAATCCAGAGGAAACGCTGTCTCGGGATTCGAAGGCCCCGCAACCAGCCGTTTAGCCTCCCTTTTTGCGTCTCCCTTCCCGCACCTCGCGGAGGCGTTGCAGGGGGGCGACGCCCGCGGGCTCCAGCGAGATGAGATGCGGTCCTATGGGCGTCTTGACCGTGCGTGTCGCTCTCTACCCACCCGGGAGATCCTCGACCTTTGCCCCAACGCTGGTGTTGTTTGGCCTGCGTCGGATATTTCGAAACCTTCCGATCACGTTACTGCGTCCCTGAAGTTGGAGCCCTGGACCCCCAGTGGACCCGCCAGTGCCCCTGCCTGGAAACCCGCCATAGAGTGTTTCAAGAAGTCGCTCAGGGTCTCCTTGTGCCTGAAGAGTTAGGCCAGTCCCTGGGCGAGCGGCTCCAGAGCATCAAAGCTGCGTTCTACTGCGCTGCTGGTCGCGCCAAGGAACTTGCAGCACGTGATGGGGCCGAATCGCTTGAGGAACATGTATCTTGCCGTCTAAAACTGGCGCGATCTGTTGGGGGTGGTCGGTTTTTCAACGCTAAGAAGGCGGCCCGTGGATGCCCATACCTGAGCAAGTTTTTCGATTTTGAGCTGTCCATGTGGAGTGATAGGCGTGGCTCTGGTTTTCATATGGCTAGTTTGATGAGGGGCGTGCGTTCCGAGCGAGAGGCCGAGCTGACGCGGGCCGTTGAGAGGTCCAAAGCAGACGTAGTTGAAGCTAAGTCTGCGGCTGCCACCCAGCGAGTTCGTGATCTTTCGCTTGCTCGGCGGTCGAGTGGCCGCGAGACCAGCCTTCAGCACCTTGCAGACGTAGGCAGCCAGCGTTACTCCGACGGCCGCGTGCGCGCGGAGCTTCTCGCACAGCATTGGGGCCGAGTTCTTCAGGGCGCGACTGCATCCGATGACGGCATAGCTGATAGATGCTCTGATATTGTACATGTCCCCACCCATGGGTTTCATTGCTGTGCCCGCGGCAACTATTTTTGTCCGCGGGTGGTGCCTGAGGGCGTTTTCCTGGACAGTGGAAAAAACAGGCACTGCTCCTGGCCCTGACGGGGCCCATTATGCTGCCTGGAAGAATGCGGGGGAAGCTGGTCCACATACTCAGGCTGGTGCAGGTAGGGCAATTACCGCCAGACTTGAATTATGCGCGGGGCGTCTTTCTTTCCAAGGATCACCTTGGCAAAGCAGATAATAATGCCAGACAGAGCACCTGCCTGCGCGCGCACATTGTCGTTGAGCAACTCAACTCAAACAATAAGATTGCCACCAGATGTGTAGGTTTCGGTGCCAGCGAGATTGCGGAGGACACTGCGGGGGATTGTCAGAAAGGTTTTGTCAAAGGTCGTCAACTTCTGGACAATGTGTTTCCCTGCTCTCAGGCGGGCTATCATGGGTGCTTGCCCCAGGTTTGGAACTGCGCTCTTTGATATCAAAAACGCATATCCCAGTGTCTTGCACAAGTATGCATGGGTGGTGCTCAAGAAGTTGAACCTGCCCAATCACGTGCGGCGAGCAATTCGAGCCCCGTGTGCCGTTATTAGAATGAGTATCAGCTTCCATGGGCGTGAGCTTGTGTTTATCCAGGTCACGCGAGGCGTTAAGCCAGGGTGCCCGATTTCTTGACTTATCTTTTGTGGGTGCATCAACCCTGCCATCGCTCGGATTCGCCACAGGTGCTCGGGTCTACCTGTTTCCTTAAGAGACATCGCCGACGATATTGTCGTCGCCCGCAAGGGTGTTCTTCACTGCCTACCTACTGGTCTACTGCTGCTGCGACTGGGCTCGCAGTGAACTTAGCCAAGTGTGTCCTGATGTTTCCTGACCAGCGGTTCCTTGATACGGTAGTACCTGATCTGAAAGACATGGGAGTGAATATTCGGAGGTTTAAGATATCCAGCAATGGGAAACACCTTGGGGTGTTCATGGGTGTTGGTGGGTGGGAGGAGTCATGGAAGATGGTTGCCAACGAATTACGCCGTCGTGCCCTGCAGGTTAAACAGTTAGGTGGGGTGCTCTCGTTCAGTCTCACAGCCTACAACATGTATGCACTGCCCGTGGTCAGACATGTAGCCCAAGTATGGGAACCTCCGAAGTTCGTGAAGATGGCGGAAAATGCACTTCAGAAGCTTACGTGCTCGCCGCGATGCCCGTTCCCTCCCGAAGCCCTTCACCAACTCCGCGATCTCGGGCATAGAGTTGAGGCGAGGAGACTGGAGGTGTGCTCACGTGCACGCCTTTTACGCGCAGCCTTCAACTCGCCTAAGTTTCATCAGTTGAAGAATATTATGCAGGAGTGCGCCTCATCTGACGAAGTTAATACCACTTGGGAATTTACTGCCCTAGCTGGTGAATCGCTCTTCTTCATGTCCGAGGAGGACAGTGCAGAGGGCGATGGAACTCGTGATTTCTGATCGCCAGATTGAGGCCCCCACTGTCCAGGATGTGTTTTTCCCCCGGTTGGCGAAATGGATTATTGGAGTGCCTCTGGCTGATGTTATCCTCGCGTGCGTTCGGATGAATGTTGCTGGGCCCCGTCTCCTTGGATGTATCCTTACGACCTGCCTAAAAGCGCTTATTCACGGGTGGAACACAACCAGGAGGTACAGGCAGTCCGTCCAGGTATGCGGGTTCAGTTGTTACGCGGTGAGTGGGGGCGATGTACTGCGCTATTCGACTTGCCCAGTACTTGCCGAATGTGTCCGTGGTGTCCTGCCGTGGCTTCCCGATGAATTGGGACGTGAACCTCTGAGCTCTATTCTGCCTCATTTGTTTTCTGCACCCTCTCGCGAGTCTCTCTTATCCCAAACTGTTGCAGTATATTCAGTGCATAGTTGTTTCCAGGTTTGTCGGGCCTCTCCCTCTGTCTGCATTACGCCCGCCTATACCCTCTCCCTGGTCAAAGCTAGGTGGGTGGTCGGGGCTAGACGCAGCAAAACAATTCGTGCTCTCAGTCGAGGTGTCAGAAGGGACTGATTTCTTTTCCTGTTGTCTGTGTTGTTTTCCCTGTCCTGGCTAGTGGTGGGCCCTGCTCCGTCCTCCTCCTTCCGTCGTCTCCTGGCTTCGCCCCTTGTCGCGCCGCCGCTGGCTGCTGCGCTCCGTCGTCCCACCTGGCGGCGGATCCACTGTGGATGCGGTGGCGCTGCAGGACCGCCCAGCCCGTCGCCGCCCTTTGCGTGCTTTGGGGAAGGAAGTTATAAGGCAATGGTTTGGGTCGGGTCGGCCAAACCATTACCTTCTTGTCGGTCAGTGTAACTCCCTCTCCTCCCCCTCCTCCTCGCCTCCTCCTCCCTTCCTCCTCCTCCTCCTCCTCCTCCTCCTCCTCCTCCTCCTCCTCCCCCTCCTCCTCCTCCTCCTCCTCCTCCTCCTCCTCCTCCTCTTCCTCCTCCTCCTCCTCCTCTTCCTCCTCCTCCTCCTCCTGCGGCGGACGCGGGTCTGCCGCGCGCCGGAAGCACTGTGGTCGGGAGCCGGCGCAGCCCCCCAACCCCAGGACAAGCAAACCGCTCAGCGGCATGCAAGCCTCAGAGCCGAGGGGGTGCGCCGACCGGGGCCTATACCTCGCTTACACGGGAGCTCGGCGCCGACGGACAGCATGACGCGGCCGAGCGCGAGCGCCGGTCGCCCGCCCCCGGCGCCGTCCGCAGCTCTGCGCCCCCCGGCCTCCTCCTCCTCCTCTCGCCGGGCCTCCCTGCTCCAGCGGTGCGTGGCCGAGGCGTGCTCGCTGGGCCAGCGCCCCCCGCGCCCGGCCGCGCGCCCGCGCTCTCGGCGTCGGCCGTTTCCGCGCGCGCCCCAGGCCGCTCCCCAGCCAGCCGCTTCGGCAGTCCAGCCCCCCTCGGCGCCTGCCCGCAGCGCGTGCTGAGTCCCGCGCAGCGCTGGCCGCCCTCTGGCCAGCCGCAGTTGCCTCGGGCGCACTCAGCTCGCAGTCCAGCGCCGCGCCGCCCCTCGGCACCCAGCAGCCGCGCCAGCGCGGCGCCTGGTCAGCGCCAGCCCCGTTCTCCCGCGGTCAGTCAGCTCAGCCCAGTCTGGCGCGGCGCCCAGGCGGCCCTGGGCCGCCGCGGTCCGCAAGGCGTCGCCCCGCGCCAGCAGGCAAGGCGGCCGTGCGATAGGCCTCCGCGCTGCCGCGCTGCAGGGCGGCGGCCAAGCTCTGGCGAGCCGCTGTCAGCGTCGCCGGGTCGCCCGCTGCCCAGCTTCGCAGGAGCGCCTGCGCCTCCTCCTCCTCCTCCTCCTCCTCTTCCTCCTCCTCCTCCTCCTCCTCCTCCTCCTCCCCCTCCCCCCCTTCCTCTTCATTCCCCTCCTTCCCCTCCCCCTCCTCATCTGCCTCCTCCGTTCTTTCCCCTCTGCGACGCCCTATGTCCTGCGCTGCAGGGCGTCGTCCTGCCCCGCTCCCCCCCCGGCCGGGCTGGGCCCGGGAGCCCCCCCCGTCTGCGAGCCGCCCGGGCCCGTGTGCTGCTGCAGATGATGGGCTGGGCGCCCCCGGCGATGGGGTACCAGGCCGTTGGGTCGGGGTGGCGCCCCGCGCGCGGCATCCCTCGGCCACGTCAACAGCGGGGTGTTCGGAGGGAAAGGGGGGTGATGAGGAGTCATCGTCGTCGGTTTTCCTCTTTCCTGCTCCTCCGTTCTCCTCCTTCCTCCTCGCGATAATCATCATGACCATCATAACCATTCCCATGGCCATCTTCACCACTTCACCATCATCGTGTTCCTCGTCTCTCTCCCTCCTCCTCTTCCCCCCCATTCATCCCCATCCGCCCCCCCCATTCATCCCTCCTCGCTTTTGGCGTCTAGGACGAGGTCAGAGATCGGACAAAGGTCGCCGTTTATACGACGTCCCCTCTTCGTCTCCCCATCGCGCCTTCTTTTCCCCCGTTTTCCCCCGAGGAGGAGGAAACGTTTTTTTTGGTTTCAGCACTTGAGCGCTTGAGCCCGAATGTTCATCACGGGCACACTTAGATCCAGCAGCCCAAAAAGGGCGATAGCAACCTTATTCATCCTTATCCATCGTAGCGACGTACGCTGCTTCTGAACACCTCTAGGCCAAGACAACGCGACAGTTGTTCGGGGCCTACATTTTCCAAATTGAGCGGGGCCAGCCTCGATATGTATCAAATCGTGCTCGGTGAAATTATCATTCCTGACGATATCACTGACGTGAACCAAGCTCTACGTGCCGGTCTGTTTCATCTTGAACAAGCCTAAATGGTTATACGTGATTGATCAGGCAGTCCTGCATGTGTGGAAATAATGTCAGCTTCGTCAGAGCATCCACCACAGTCACTTATGTAGGCCAGCGATTGACCTTCCGCACTCCGCTTGATAGACGGTATTTTCGAAGAGACGACATGGACAAACGTTGCGTATTACCTTTTGGAATGTTTGCCAGCTTGATCATGCGCTGGTAGAGATCGAAGCAGTCTGTGTTCAGGTCTATTGGAATACTTGCTCGTCTTTCACCTTGAAGCTCCATGAGTTTTGTCAGAGTTGGCGCATTTGTTTTACATGGGTCTGGCCAACAACTCTGTGAACCTCAATGTCATGTACTGTGCATTCTGGGATCCTCCAGCTGTTGCAACTGTTTCAGCATGACTTCTTGAATGCGATAGTATATATGGCTTCGGTCTTTGTCCAATTAAAGGATAGCTGCACGAACAACTAAGTGATAACTCTTTGGATACACAATTCCATGATGATCATCATGCATATGTCCCCCTTCCATCAATAAGAACCCTTCAACTTTGTGCGCATATGAGATCTACGAGTCGCATGTGCTGCATCATTGATTCTTATCAATCTGACGGGTCCAATCAGCCTTTTGCAATGAAGTCCTGCTCCTTGTCGATGCTTCCGAATTTCCTCCAGCACCGCCTTCAGCTTTTTGATTCCACCAATGGAAGGAGACAGCTGCTTTGCGTGTCTGAAGTAAGTGAAGTAGTTGGCAACACATGGATCTGAAAGCGCGGTGCTCACTGGCATCACATGTCAGGCTGTCGTTCTTGTTTTGGTCATTGTCGATCGTGGGCGACCCGATGGTGTCCAAGTAGGCATCTTGACTTAGAAAGATCGTGCCATCTTTCAACCTACTATAATCAATTTCAAACTCGGTGAACGGCATCGTCTTCCTCGTAGTCTTGCCGATTTTCTTCTCCAGCAGGGAGTGTGCCCAATCCAGCCATTCACCACGTCCGGTAGGAACGTGATCGTCCACATGTTCTGTTGTCGCCGGTACTAGCTTCTGCGATAGGTTATCATGTAACACGAAACAGGTCTCGTCCAATCATGCTCTCTTGCCCGCCATCTCGTCCTTGATGTGGAGGGTCAGCGCTGCTTGCCAGAGCAGCGGTGCGGTGCATCAGTCAAACCAGTATTGGCTTCACACATTCAAGCACAGAGATACCCGTGATCTTCAGGAATATTGGCAAACATGTCTGACAAGCGTCGCAAGTGCCTCCAGACGTTAGCTGGTGGGGCTATGTAGACCGCTCGCTCTTCACGAACATCCAGTCCTAGCTCTCGTGCTCGTTCAGAAGATTCACGGAATTGTGGTCCTTGAAGACATGCTGAGGAGGTACCCCAGCTTTCAAAATCAAAATTTGGTTCGCAGTGACATGTGGAGACCATCATCCTCTGAGATATTCGTGCCGCTGTTGAGAAATGTCGATCCACGGCCAACTCCTGATATCTCCTGATTAAACAGAAATCCGCGACCACAAAGTCGAGAGCGAATCCCCAATTTCTCCTTCTAATCCATCTGCGTACCCAAGTAGCATCGATGAAGTTGGCTTTGTTGCACTTCGACTTGAGCTTGGGTCGGGAACAGTCATGCTTCACGTAGTTCCCGCTATTCTTGATGTCTGCCGCTTCTATATGTGCCAAAGTGCGCCGAACTCTGATGTCTGAATCAATTGCTCAGCCCGGGAGGCGTAGGTTTCGATCTTCTCGTGCTCGAGGAAGTCCATGTAGAAACAGCGAGAGAGTCCATCAGATTTCATGCTTTTCATTACCCAATAAGAGTCAGTCTCACTCCATGGCATTGATGTTATATGATGGTGGGTGCTCCCACCTCCCCTCAGCGCAGGCTCGCTCGCGGACCCCGCACGAATGACGATCTGCTGAGTGAGATGGCACGACTGTGGCGGCGGCCTCCTAGCCACTAGAAGCACCGTCCCCGCCGCTGGGGAGCGGCGGGATAGGCGTCACGGCGAGCTGCCCTCCTCGTTCCCTTGGTTCTCCTCGCCTGGACCACTGGGTATGGCTTCCCCGATGTAGTAGTAGTAGTAGTAGTAGTAGTAGTAGTAGTAGTAGTAGTAGTAGCAGTAGTAGTAGTAGTAGTAGTACTAGTAGTAGTAGTAGTAGTAGTAGTAGTAGTAGTAGTAGTAGTAGTAGTAGTAGTAGTCGTAGTCGTAGTAGTCG
>CAUYUJ010012959.1:0-12176 GCA_963575745.1 Prorocentrum cordatum | reverse complement strand
ATTAGTAGTAGTAGTAGTGGTAGTGGCCGTAGTGGTCGCAGTGGTAGTAGTAGTAGTAGTAGTAACAGTAGTCGCAGTAGTAGTAGTAGTAGTAGTAATAGTAGTAGTAGTAGTAGTAGTAGTAGTAGTAGTAGTAGTAGTAGTAGTAGTAGTAGTAGTAGTAGTAATAGTATTAGTAGTGGTGGTTGTGGTAGTAGTAGTAGTAGTAGTAGTAGTTGTAGTAGGAGTAGTAATAGTAGTAGTAGTAGTAGTAGTAGTAGTAGTAGTAGTAGTAGTAGTAGTTGTCGTCGTAGTAGTAGGAGTAGGAGTAGTAGTGGATGTAGACACAGTAGCCGTTGACATTCCAGCAGTAGCCGTTGCTTCTACCTCACCTGCATTATGTGTTGCTGTGTTGTGTTGTGTTGTGTTTTGATGGGTGTTGTGTGTATGAGTTATCCCGACATGAGGGCAACGGTTACATGTGCGACTCGGCTATGACTGCGTCTAAGACAACGATTGCGTCTACGATTGTGACGGCAACCACCACTACTACTGCTGCTACCACTGCTACTACTGATGCTGCTCTCACCACTATTACCACTACTACTACTACCACTACTACTACCACTACTACTACTACTACTACTACTACTACTACTACTACTACTACTACTACTACTACTACTGCTACTGCTACTACTACTACTACTACTACTACTACTACAGCGACTGCTATTATTATTATTGTTATTGTTATTATTTTCTTTTTGCGCTAGTACTACTACTGCAGGTACTACTACCACTACCACCTTCTCTCACGACTACTACAACTATCACTTCTAAATACTACCACTACTACCACTACTACTACAACAACAGCGACAAGTGCCAGCTACTATTAATGCGGCTACTACTGCTACTACTACTACTGCTGTTGCTTCGCTGCTGCAATTAATCCTATCATTACTGACTACCGCCTCTACTGCTACTGCTAAGATTGGTGCTACGATTGCTACTCGTAGTGCTCTCAGTCGTACTGCTTCTGCTACTGCTATTACTACTGCTGCTACCAGTGGCGCTGCTACCGCTACTGTCGCTACCACGGCTAGTACTGCTTCCACTTCTATTGTCTGCCCGCCAGGCCGTGTACCTCACGCAAGTTCCTGGTGTTAGCGTCACTTCAAGGACCCCAAGGCCTGAGTAACTTCCCACCATTGTCCGACACGACGGGACGAAATGGGCAGCTTTCTGCCAGCGGCGGGGAACCATCGTGCCAGCCTGCCTCCGAACTCGTGGGGGGACGGGTTTGCGATGTATTGGTCGAGACGGAGGCGGGCGCAACACACCTGTACGATCCATCGTACCCTCTGCTTACGCAGTGCAGGAGGTTTTCGTCGAGCCGGCCTCGAGCTCACCCTCGAGTGCGGGCTTGATTGGTGCTGAAGGCGGGATCGTGCCGCCTCGCTCTGGGCAAGCGGGCGTGATGTGTATCGCCAGGGGGGGGGGAGGCTTTCGCCAGAGTCGTCAGCGGTGCCCGCAGGATCCCTGGCGGAAGCCGAGATTCAAGAAAGCAGGGGCGGCAAACTTTTGCAGCGCCGAGCCCAGACTGGGCATGGTACCATTGAAGGGCACGAGGCTGTGGTGGCCAACGCCCGACTGTCTCTTGGCGAGGGTCCGAATTGGCCCAACATGTTCGCCTGTGCGTATGCCCGTCACCGTGGTTCTCGGCCCAGCGTGCCGTACCGTCCCATTGACGTCGGCCAGAATTGCTAATGGCAGCCCCACCGTGTGGAACCTGACGTGGCACGGAGACACGCGAGCAGGTGGAAGGGGGTTAAGAGGGGCCACTATACTTACCTCAGCCATCTTTTCATGACTCACATCGCGTTCCTACGATGTGTCACCACTACCAGATGCCACCACTAGTACTCTTACTCCTACTCCGATTCCTACTCCTGCTCCTACTCCTACTACTGCTACTACTACTACCACTACTCCTGCTACCACTACTATTACTGCTACTACTACTACAACTACAACAACATCAACTACTACTACTACTACTACGACTACTACTACTACTACTACTACTACTACTACTACTACTACTACTACTACTACTACTACTACTACTACTACCACTACGACTGATACCACTACGACTGATACCATTACTATTATTATCGCTGCTCGTAGTAGTAATAGTCGTAGCAGTAGTAGTAGTAGTAGTAGTAGTAGTAGTAGTAGTAGTAGTAGTAGCTACCACTCGTAGTCTTATTTGTATGCATATCGTTATGACAACAGCTACTACTACTATTACAACGACGACTAGTACTACTACTGCTATTCGTACTGCTACTTTTCGTGCTAGTAGTAGTAGTAGTAGCAGCAGCAGCAGCCGCAGTAGTAGTAGTAGTAGTAGTAGTAGTAGTAGTAGTAGTAGTAGTGGTAGTATTCGTATTATTATTATTATTTTTATTAGTAGTAGTAATAGTATAGTAGTAGTAGTAAGTTAGTAGTAGTAGTAGTAGTAGTAGTAGTAGTAGTAGTAGTAGTAGTCTAGTAGTAGTAGTAGTAGTAGTAGTAGTAGTAGTAGTAGTAAGTAGTAGTAGTAGTCGTAGTCGTAGTCGTAGTCGTAGTAGTAGTAGTAGTAGTAGTATTAGTAGTAAGTAAGTGTAGTCAAGTAGTAGTAGTAGTAGTAGTAGTAGTAGTAGTAGTAGTAGTAGTAGTAGTAGTAGTAGAAGTAGCAGTAGTAGTAGTAGTAGTAGTAGTAGTAGTAGTAGTAGTAGTAGTAGTAGTAATAGTAGTAGTAGTAGTAGTAGTAGTAGTAGTAGTACTACTACTACTACTACTACTACTACTACTACTCTACCACCACCACTACCCCTACTAGCACGGCTGCAACTATCATGGCTACCACTACTATTGCTATTGCTACTGCTACTCTTACTGCTACTGCTACTGCTTCTGCTGCTACTACTGTCACTATTACCAATCGTGGGATTTTCGATTCTACGACTACTTCCGCTACCACTACCACTACCACTTCCCCTACCAGCACTTCCACTACTGCTACCACTACTAGTGTCGCTAGGACAACCACTAGTACTACCAGCACTTCCGCTTCTCGCTCATATGCTGTGAATGTGTACGTCTGCTGCTATCGCTGCCCTTACTGACCCTGATCTTGGTCCTGCTGCAGTTGCTGCGCCTTCTTCTACACTTACTGATGATGCTACCTTCCCATTTCCTTCCTCCCCGCTCTCCATCTGATTCGATTTTCCTCATCCTTCCTAAGGGGAGGAAGGGGATGATGTAGGTAGGGGGAGGAGGGACATAGAGATGGGGCAGCAGCAGGTCCAGCGTCCCTACGGAGATGCAGTGGCCGTTGAGGGGGAAAGGGCAGGGCATCGGGGAGATGAGGCGCCCCCCCCGACGGCTAAAGTGTCATGCTTGCAGACTCACTCGTGCATGTCTCCGTCTAATTGCGCTCTGAGTAGCAGGCAGATGCCTCGAACTCTTCGTCTCTTTCTTACCGCACTTTGCTAGTATACAGCTGGTCGACCGCCGTCTGTTCGTGTGGCTGTTTTTCCACTGAGGACGAGGCATGCTTCGAGGAAGGTGAGGAGGAGGAGGAGGATGAGGAGGAGGAGGAGGAGGATGATAATGCGGACCAGTGATGCAATCTTGCGGATCCCCTCTGGTTTCGTAGGGCTTTTTTCTCGGCTTTCGTCAATCGTTTTTTTTTTTTTTTTTTTTTTTTTTTTTTTTTTTGTTTTCCGATCTTGCCGATTTCACCGGTTTTTGCTGCTGCTGCTGCTCCTCATCCTTTATCCCTCTTCTGCCTCCGTCTTTTCTCTTCCTCGTCCTCTCCATTCCTCTTCTGCTCTCGCCTCCCTCCCTCCCTCGTCCTCGCCCTCCTCCTCCTCCTCCTCACTCCTCGTGGTCGTAGTCGCCGTCCCTCCTCCCCCCTCCCGCCTCCAGTTCGATGGTTTGGGCTGTGGTGTTTTTTTTAGGCCGCCAGACAGGAAGGAATATAATACTGCCACGATTGTTCTTGAGCTTCGAGCTCCGTACTTGTGCGCCCCCCCCCCCCCCCCCACAGAAATGAAAGGGGGGCCCAACCCGAGCTGCGGGGCATGACGTTTCTCCTGCCCAGTTGATCCGATTTTTCCCCCATCCCCGCCTTCCTGGATGGGGGAGAAGGAGGAGGACGAGGAGGAGGGGGAGGAGGAGGATGACGATGAGGATGAGGATGAGGATAAGGATCAGGACGAGGATGAGAATGATGATGATGATGCTGATGCTGATGCTGATGCTGATGATGATGATGATGATGATGATGATGATGATGATGATGATGACGATCATGATGATGATGATGATGATGGTGGTGGTGGTGGTGACGATGATGATGATGGTGATGATGATGATGATGATGACGAGGAGGAGGAGGAGGAGGAGGAGGAGGATGATGACGAGGAGGAGCACGAGGAGGAGGAGGAGGAGGAAAAGGAGGAGGAGGAGAAAAAGGAGGAGACAAAGGAGGAGGAGGAGGATGACGATGAGGATGAGGATGAGGATAAGGATCAGGACGAGGATGAGAGATGATGATGATGCTGATGCTGATGCTGATGCTGATGATGATGATGATGATGATGATGATGATGATGATGACGATCATGATGATGATGATGATGATGATGATGAATGATGATGATGATGATGATGATGATGGATGGTGGTGGTGGTGGTGGTGACGATGATGATGATGGTGATGATGATGATGACGAGAGGGGGATGGGAGGAGAGGCGGAGGAGGAGGAGGAGGGGGATGCGGAGGAGGCGGAGGAGGAGGAGGAGGAGGAGGAGGAGGAGGAGGAGGGGATGTGGAGGAGGGAGGAGCAAAGGGAGGGAAGGGAGGGAGGAGGGGGAGGAGGGGAGGAGGGGGGGAGGAGGAGAAGGAGGAGGAGGGGGAGGAGGACAAGCTATGTGCGCTCGCGTCATATCTGACGTCCTACCCCTCCCTCCCATCCCTTACCATGGCGCTGATTTTCTCTATCCGCGGGACGCGTGTCGTAGCGGACCTGTGGCTCCGCGCGCGCGTGCGTAGTGGGTGGTGGTGCGCGTGCGTGCGTGCGTGCGTGCGTGTGTGCGTGGTGGTGGTGGTGGTGGTGGTGGTGGTGGTGGTGGTGGTGGTGGTGGTGGTGGTGGTGGTGGTGGTGGGGTGGTGGTGTATGTTGTGTGTGTGTGTTGTGTGTGTGTGTGTGTGCGTGTGTGCGCGTGATGCTGGCTGGTGACGTGGTGTGGCGTCTGGTGGTTCGGTGGTGGGCTACGTGCGGCGTGCGTGATGGCCCCGGTGGTGGTGGTGGCGGTGGGTGGTGGTGCGTGGGTGGTGGTGGTGGTGGTGTGTGTGTGTTGTGTGCGCGTTTGTGTATGTGTGTGTGTGTGTATATGTCTTGTGTTGTGGTGTATGTGTGTATTTGTTTGTATGTGTATGTGTATGTGTGTGGTGTGTCTGTGTTGTGGTGTGTGTGGTGGTCGTGCGTGCGTGCGTTCTTGGGTGCGGCGTGCGTTCGGCGTGCGTGCGTCGTGCGGGTGTTTGTTGTGTGTCGTGCGTTGTGTGTGTGTGTGTGGCAGGTGTGGTACCCCCTCGTGTGATCAGTTTGTGTGGGGGGAGTGCGTGTGGTCTGTGTGTGGCACATCCAGCCAATGGTGTGACGCGGTGCAGCGTGGTGGTGGTGGGTGGGGTAGTGGGGTGGTGGTGGCGGTGCGCGGTGGTGGTGCGCGGGCGTGCGTGCGTGCGTGCGTGCGTTGGCGGGTGGAAGTGGCGGTGGGCGGGGCGGGGCGCGGTGCGGTGGTGGCGGGCGTATGGGCGCGCGAGAAAGAGGCCCGCGCTGGGGCGAGAACGCCATCCTGAACGATGGAGGCAAAACACCGATCCGAAAATGAGGCCCACGCTGCAGCGGGAGCACGATTCGGAACGAGCGGAAGCCCGAAAATGAGGCCGGCGCCTCAGCGAGAGCAGCATTTTGAAAAAACCCAAGCGAAAACCCAACTCTGGGAAATCATGTGTGTAAACAAACAGTACGCGGAGGGGTGCCCGCCATCTTCCGCACGCCATCAGGGGAAGGAGGAGAGTGTATTCATATTGAGTAATTGTGGAGGAGGAGGCGGGGAGGAGGGAGGAGGAGGAGGAGGGAGGAGGATGAGGAGGAGGAGGAGGAGGAGGAGGAGGAGGAGGAGGAGGAAGGAGGAGGAGGTAGTGGAGGAGGAGGATCTCCCTTCCCCCCCTCCCCCCCCCCACCCCCCCCCCCCCTCCCCCCCTCCTGCCCCGCGCCCCCCGGTTTCCCGCCCGGTTTCCCCCCCCCCTCCCCCTCGTCCCCTCTCCTCCCCCCCCCCCTTCTCCCCTCCCTTCACACCCCCCTTCCCCCCTCCCCCGCCTCTCGGTGCCCTGCAGGACCGGCTCGCCCTCCGAGGCCTGCGCCTCGGCGCGCTGGCGGTGTCGGCCCTGGCGACCCAGCTGCGGCTCCTCCCGTGCCCAGGGGGCGGAGCGGGAGGGGAGGCAGAGAGGCGGGGAGGCGAGGAGGGAGAGGCGAGGAGAGGCGGGGAGTAGGGGACGAGGGACGAGGTCGGCCTTCTCCTCCGCCTCCCCCTCCTTTCTTCTCCCTTCCTCTTCGTCCTCTTCTTCATCCTCCTCCTCCTCCTAGTCCTCGCCATCCTCCCCCTATTCCTCGTCGTCGTCCTCCTCCTCCTCCTGAAAGGGGGGAGGACTTGTGGGGGATGATCGGGAAAGATGGACGAGAGGATTGGGGGAGGATTGGGGGGAGGGGTGGCCTTCATTCTTCCCCCTGTCGTTCTCTTCCTCGGCCCCCCTTGTCCTCCTCCTCCGCCCCTATCCTTGTCGTCGTTTTGTTCTTTCATTCAGTCTTCTTAGCATATGTTTCTTTTCCAGCTAATGTATGCCTGGCTCTTGGTTAACACTGACTACCATCCATATCCTTGGCGTTCGTACCTTGCGTCTTCAAAGTACCACGAATATCATGATTCGTAGTGCTACCATTATTCGTACACGTCTTTTATCATTATGTATCCGTGCCGCCCTTACTATTACTTTTTCTCCGAGCTATTATTATTATTAATATTATTTGAGAACTTACTTGTGTATGCGAACTTACTTGTTTATGGGCTTATTTACGTATTATGGCCAGTGCTATTATTATTCCTGTTAGTGCTATTGTTCGTATTACTGTTACCATTATTATCATTCATTTCATAATTGTCGTTCTTGTTCTCATGATTATTATTATTATTATTATTTTAATTACTTTCACTATTCGTACGTGTGTTCTGATCATTATCATTATTGGTTTCCTTATCACCATCATCATCATTGTTATCATTCTTATTATTGGTACTTTATTATTATTATTACTATTAGAATTATAATTGTTAATTAGTATTATTGTAATTATTATTTTGGATATCACATGTATTAGTATTATTCCTCTTACTACTATGATTATTGTCATTATTATTACGATTATTGTTAACATTCTTCTTATTATTACTTTTCATGTCTTAAAACATGCGATTATGCCTATGATTATGAAGATGATTACTATGATTGCCACTATTGTTATTCACATCATCATCATCATCATCATCATCATCATCATCATCATCATCATCATCATCATTGGTGATATTATCATATATTTACATATAGTGTAGTAGTAGTAGTAGTAGTAGTAGTAGTAGTAGTAGTAGTAGTAGTAGTAGTAGTAGTAGTAGTAGTAGTAATAGTAGTAGTAGTAGTAGTAGTAGTAGTAGTAGTAGTAGTAGTAGTAGTAGTAGTAGTAGTATTCTTATTAGCATTCGTATTATCATTATTCTTTCTCCTTCATGTCCGCCTCGTCGTCGCCCTCCTGCCGCCGCTCCTCTGGTCTGGGGCCGACTGCAGGGCTCCTTGGCGTTGCGCTTCCCTGGCAGGCCCGCGCGGACGATCGAGCCGAGCTTAACTTCACTGGGGGGGGGGGGGGGGGACGGGGGAGGGGGACGACGCAGGGCAGGCAGCAAGGGCGGGAGGAGGGGGGAGGAGAGGGAGGAGGGATAAGCGCTCCTGCTTCTGTTCTATCCTCCTCCTGCTTCCTTCCCTTCCTCTCCCGTTCCTCTCTTTCTCCTCATCCACCCTTCCTCCTCCTCCTCCTCCTCCTCCTCCTCCTCCTCCTCCTCCTCGTGGTGGGGAAGAGGGGATCCGCGGGATTCAGGAGTAGGGGGTGGTGAGGGCGGGAGGGCGGAGGTGGACAGACGGGGGCGGATGAGGGAGGATAGTAGGAGGGGGGGAAGAGTGAGAAGGGAACAGCTTGAGGACGATCGGAGGGGTCAACTCGCAGGAGAGAGAGGGAGAGAGATAGAGAGAGAGAGAGAGAGAGAGAGAGAGAGAGAGAGGAGGGTGGAAGCAGGGGGGATGGGGGAATAGGGGGATGGAGGAGGGGAGGAGGACGAGGTGGAATGCCAGGGGGAAGAGGATACAGAGGGGATGGGGGAGGTGGGGTGGGGGATGGGAAGGAATGTGAGGGGAGAGGTTCGGCGAGGATGGGGGAGTGGAGAGACGAGGGGACTGCTGTGGGAGGGAGGCGAGCAGGTTATTCTATAAGAGCCTCTCCGCAGTGGTGGTGACCTCGTACGGCGAGGGCGGAACACACTCGGTGCACTCGAGAGGTCTTCGGAAGTCCAGTGGAGCATGCAGACATGCCACGAGGCGTTGTATACATAATATATATATATATATATATATATATATATATATATATATATATATAGAGCTCCGCCATGTTTTATATGTGTAACGATGGACGGATTCGAGGCTATTTACCCGTATACGGTAAGACACGCTGCAGTTGATCGTTTGAGTTGCAATTAGACGCGTCAACGCACGACACTGCGCGTTGGGCACGCGTGGACGCTTGGGTCTTTCAACGCCATGTTGAGGGTGCTGGTGCCAGCGGGTTCAGCGATTGCCACCATGCTGACGATCAATTTGACGATAGTCATGGTCGTGATGGTGAGGATGAGCTGGCACGACATGCGGACGCGCAAATCATGTGTTGGACTTGAATGTGGTGGAATGGGACGCGTACTGGTGGCATTGACGATGAGGTTGGCGACGATGTTGGTAATAACGAGCACGATGCCATTATTTTGCGTATCTGACTGATGTTCGTAGTGTGCTTAAGAAGCGCATGCAACGATGGTTGTGGTTATGAGCTGACGGCGATGATGACAATGTTGCTGATTAGGGTGATTCGGTCGATGCGATGTTTACGATGGTGTTGCTGTTGATGATGACGATGTTGATGACGATGATGCTGACGGTGACGACGGTGATGCTGATGCGGCTGCCGTTGATGCTGCTTATAATGACGATGGTGACGACAACGACGACGACGACGAACGACGCTTTGGCCTCTGGGGGCCGTCTTGGGGGTGCCTCTTTGGGCTCTCTTGGACCTCTTGGGAGCTTGTTGTGAGGATGACGATACGGAGATGGAGGAGGATGAGGTTGGGATGAGAGGATGATGATGATGCTGCTGCTGATGCTGCTGCTGATGGTGGTGCTGCTGATGACGATGCTGCTGCTGATGATTCTGATTCTGATCATGATGATGATGATGAGGACGCTGTTGCTGCTGCCGATGGTGATGGTGATGCTGATGAGGATGCGGCAGTTAGTGGTGATGCAACTGATGCTGATACTCGGTAAACATGATGGCGATGAGCATGCGGCTGCTGCTGATGATGAGGATGATGTTGCTGACGATGTTGCTGACGATGATGATGATGATGCTGATGATGGTGATGGTGATGATGCTGCTTTTGATGATGATGATGACGACGATGATGCTGCTGCTGCTGATGATGATGGTGATGATGATTATGTTCATGATGATGATGATGCTGATGATGATGATGGTGATGATGATGCTGATGGTGGTGGTGGTGATGATTATGACGATGATGATGATGATGATGATGCTGATGCTGATGCTGATGATGATGATGATGATGATGATGATGATGATGATGATGATGATGATGATGATGATGATGATGATGATGATGATGATGATGATGGTGGTAATGGTGATAGTGATGGTGATGATGCTGATGCTGCTGACGATTAGGATGCGGCATATGTGGCGGAGTACAATGAGGAAGAGGCAGAGGAGCAGGGGGGAGGCCACATGCGCCTCTCGGGCGCCCTCCCGAGGCAAGAGCCCCCCTGCCGAAAGTAGGAGCGCCCGCGCTGTCGAAGCTCCAGGGGGAGGAGGTTCACTGCCCATTCAGGGAAACAGGGCTCGTTTCGATTTCTTCGATTCGATTCGACTCGATTCGATATCCATGGCTTCAGATTCCGATCCGATTCGAGTTCGGATTCTGATTTGGGCTCCGATGATGACGGAGGCCTACCAGTCTGCCGATGTTCGCCGATCCGATCCATTTCGATCGCCGATCCGACTTGTCGATTTGTTTCTGGCCTCTCCTGAGGCGAGGTCAAGAGGGAGTTCGCCCCCGTCCGCTGCCCGTCCTCCTCCACTTGCTTCTCCAGCTCCTCCTCCTCCTCCTCCTCCTGCTCCTTCTGCTCCTCCTCCCCCTGCTCCTCCTCCCTCTGCTCCCTTGGCTCCTCCTCCCCCTCCTCCCTCGCTCCGCCTCCCGCTCCCGCAGCTGCTGCTCCTCCCACTCCTGCTCCTCCTCACCTGCTTCCCCTTCACTTCCCCTTCCCCCTCCACCACCTCCTCCCCCCTCCCTTCTCTTGAACGGGCGAGGCCGAGTGCCAGTCGCTCCGCCTCCTCCAGGGGAGGATGATGAGGAGGAGGAGGCGAAGGACGAGCAGGAGGAGGATGATGAGGAGGAGGAGGACGACGAGCAGAAGGACAAGCAGGAGGAGGAGGCGAAGGACGAGCAGGAGGAGGAGGAGGAGGAGGAGGAGGAGGAGGAGAAGAGAGAGAGAGAGAGAGAGAGAGGGAGAGAGAGAAGGAGCCGAACCGCGGCGGCGGTGGAGGCACGGCCGAGAATACACGCGGTTGGACCTGAGCAACAGCGTGCCCTTTCCCGTCGGCCCAGGGCCTTTCACCCCCTCGCGGCCGACTGCGCCCCTCCTCTCCTCTACAATTACACACTATGAATACTACTCTCCTCCAACCCCCTGGTGGCGTGCGGGAGATAGCGGGCACCCCTCCGCGTATTGTTTTTACACAGGATTTCCTGGAGTTGGGTTTTCGCTTTTTTTCTTCAAAATGATGCTCTCGCTGAGGCGCGGGCTTCATTTTCGGGCTTCCGCTCGTTCCGAATCGTGCTCCCGCTGTAGCGCTGGCCTCATTTCCGTGCTTCCGCTCGTTCCGAATCGTGCTCCCGCCGCAGCGGTGGCCTCATTTCCGCGCTTCCGCTCGTTCCGAATCGTGCTCCCGCTGCAGCGCTGGCGTCATTTCCCGTGCCATGCCACGGCATGCAATGCAATGCAATGCTAGGTTGCGTTCCGCTGCGCGATGCCATGCCTTCAGCTGCAGCCATGCTACGCTTTGATCTTCAACGCCATGCTATGCAATGTTATGTTCGGGGCCGCTGTGCGATGCCATGCTTTGTGTTGCAAAGCTTTGTGATGCAATTCTTCACTACGCCACGCCACGCCATGCTGTGACATACTACGCTTTGCGGTGCTCTTCTACGTCATGCCATGCGGTGCTCTACAATGCATCGCGTACCCTTTCGGGATCATTGCCCTGCTCAACATCCGACTGTGCGAGTAGAGAGGGGATCTACGCCATGGTAAGGGATGGGCGGGAGGGGTAGGATGTCAGATATGACGCGAGCGCACCTAGCTTGTCTCCCTCCCCTCTCTCTCCTGCCCTCTCCTCTCCCCGGCTACCCTCCCGTCCCCTTCCTCCCACTCCTCCTCCGCCTCCCCCTCCCCCTCCCCTTCTTCCCTCTCCCCCCCCCCTCTTCCTCTTCTCTTTGCTCCCTTCTCTCCCGATCATTCCTCGCTCGTTCCGATCCGTCCGCTCTCACCCCTGCGCTTTCCCGCCAATTCCTTTCCTTCTCCTGCCATCCCTCCTCTCCCATGGGTCGCGAGGAACACGAGGGGAGGAGGTAGACGGTGAGCGTCTCGACTCTCTTCCCTTGGCTCCTGGTCTCTC
>CAUYUJ010012958.1:424061-450217 GCA_963575745.1 Prorocentrum cordatum | reverse complement strand
TCTTCAGCCTGTTGCCGACGAGGGCGGCAGGCATACGATGCGCAGCATGGTTCTCGATGTACAGAGTGCTGCTCGTTCGTTCGACGAGCGAGCGCAGGTGGTGCTGGAGAAAGCGCAAGCAGGAGCAGACGCGCGCAGAGCTGTGGGCCCGCACTCCTTATCGGTGCTTACGCAGAAACCCTTGAGTTCTTTCGACAGCAGGTCTTGGCCGGCGTGCTACACAGAGTTCTGGTTCGGGGACGGCGCGCCGAACCTCGAGCGGGAGCGGCCCATGCTGTTCGAACAGGTCGCACGGCGCCTCATCAACCTGGAGGAGCTCGAGTACTCTCTCGCGACCGACGAGGAGCCCTACGAGGCAGCCTGCCAGAGCCTCTTCAGCTCGCCAGAGATCATTGCTGTCTTCGGCGACGTGATCCGCCGGCTGCGGCTCTTGAAAGGCACTCGGGCGGCGATTGGCAGGAAAGGCTTCGGCACTGACCTCCAGATCCTGTCAGAGGCGTCGGCGGAGGATTTCATGGAGGCGCTAAACATCGCTAAGCCGGCCGACTGCATCGGCTCCGCCATTTCACTCCCGGGCATGCCTGCCAAGGTCAAGACTGCCCTCAGGACGTTGCTACTTAGCACTTCCGATGTCCCTGGCACGGAGGGGCGGAAAACCGCACTCCGCTTCGACGGGCACGGCAACAACCTCAAGATCGGCGCGGCCAGCTTCTTCGTCACACCGAACTTCGCAGACACGTACAGCCCGTTGGTCCTCCAGCTTCACGAAGGGCCCGGAAAGCGGAGCCACTTAGACATTCGCGGGGACGCGGTTGGCGCGGTGGCCAGAGCCGGCGGCGCTTCTCAGCCTGCTGGCCCTGACCTGCGGAGTCCAGCTCCGACCATGCCTTCTCTGGAGCGGATGCACAGATAGTGGCAGCAGACCCGCGGGCGCAGGCCAAGTTCTTCCTGTTGATGACGGAGCTTCACTACCGCTACATCATCGGCTTAGAGCGCCTGTTTGTTGGCCGCACAACGCTGGCCCGACAGGCGGTGACACCGGAGGACGACGTGGCAGCGACTCTGCAGCCGTGCGTGGCCCCAGGCACCACTGATGTGCAAGCGCCTTTCGAAGCGCAGGGTCGGGGCTTCACGCACGGCCACGGCAAAGGCCACAGCGTCATCGGGCCTACGATGGCGTGGCTGCGGTCGGCAGTGGTCGGAGGCCTGCGCACCGCCGCTCGGGAGCTGCGAACTGCGCTTCTTTCACCGCGGAGACCGTGCAGTACGAAGCTGCCAACGAGCCCGCACGGCAGCTGGGGCTTCCTGACGTCGCGCCAGAGCCTTTCACAGCCAGGCAACAACGACAGAGCCGCATGGACGGAGGGGAAGAGGAGGACGGCACCCTGCGCGACGAAGTCCCTCTCGGCCCGCCAGTGGAGCAGCCGCACCTGGCGGAGGAGCGAGCGCGGGCAGCCGCAGAGAACCGGATGCCTGCAATCGGCGCTGCAGCGTACCGGGGCCTCCCGCTCACAGGAGCCTTTCAGTCTACGTTTCCAAGCTACCGCCAACGAACAAGCTTCGGGCAGCTAGGTGGCGCTCCTCAGCCTGCCATGGCAGCCAGCCATGCTAGCCTCTTCCAGACGAACGAGGATGGAGCGATTCAGGAAGTCCTCAAGCCCGATGGCTCGACGGCTTCGGTCGAGGAGATTACCGCAGATGCGGAGGCTTGGGCGGTAGCGTTTAGCCATGACTTCTTTTGCAACATCTGCTCCAACCACGAGCACGACTGCACCGAGACGCGCGTCAAGTACGTCAAGAAGAAGCTCGAGGCCAAAGAGAGTCTGCGCTCGAACAGAACCCGTCGTGCCGCTTCTGGTTCTTTCGCATCCAGCAGCTATGTCTAGCAGGCCGCACCAAGCGAGTGCGTCGGCGCGGCAAGCCTTTGGTCCGGACTCCGTTCATCGACTTCTCTGATGACCGCAACCAGCGGTGCCGCTGCCAGGTCAAACGCGACCAGCCGTGCAGGAGCTCCAGCAACGACGTCTCTCAAGTGACCAGCCGGTGCAACGTGGATTTCCAGTTCTTGATGTGCGCGCCTGACGAGTCTGCCGAGGCAGCAGAAGTGCTTCAGCCTGGTGGTGCTCCTCAGCCTGCCCAGGACGGGCTGCCTGCGGCCGCCCCAGTTCAGCTGGCCAAGCGCAGAAGGCTTACCAAGAAAACTGCCAGCTTGAAGAACCCAGAGTCGGCAATCGCATTGCGCTCATCCAAACAACTCGGCGGCCGCAAAAAGTGGCTCTACGGTTGTGCTCCTTGCATCCGACAGATGCATCTGTCGTGGAGAGCTTCCAAGCTGCTTTCCAGAAGGCTTTCTCCATGGACTTCTACATCACGAAGTACCAGGGTAAGATGATGGAGTCCATGACGCCGCTCTTCCAGTCTATGCTCACCGGCATGCAGCGTCTGGAGCAGCAGGAGAGGGACGAGAAGGAGGAGGAAGCCCGGCAGGTGCTCAGTGAGGGCGGCGCTGATGGCGAGGACCAGACGCTGGCCAAACGGGGCCGGACGCGCGAGGATCTCGCTCGCCGCGCTCGGCGGGTCTGTATCCGCCTGGCGTCGATGGCGAACCGGTGCTTCTGGCTCTCCGCGACGGAGGTGGCCGCGCATATCCTCGCAGGCGGCGACTGCCTCCAGTCGCACCACAATGTGCGGCTCTTCACGAGACAACTACAGTGGGCCTGCCAGCAGTGCAAACGCTTGCTAAACCATGAAGGTTCGGGCGGGGAGACGCATAATGATCAGGTGCCAAAACAAGCAGTCCGCATCCAGATCCCTGACGCCGACAACGAGGAGGAGGACGCAGCAGGTGACACCAGCGGTGCTCCTCAGCCTCCTGGAGACACTCCTGCTGGTGACGAGCAAGGTGGCGGTGCGGAGTGCGAGGACATGCACGTGTGCACCACCAGCACGAACACGGCCGACGACTACGCCCACAGAGGCCCTCGCCTGCAGACCATGCCGTACTACGTCTACAGGATGTACGTCCAGCGAGTCCTGAAGCCGAGCCGGGTCAAAGCTTCTGGACCGCGATTCTTCGCCTTCGAGAGCCACTACGTCTTGGCTCCGCGGTGCATGCAGGAGGTCCGGTTGACGCGGAGTCACGTCCCCACCATCGATGGCTTCCAGTGCCCGACCTGGGCACAGGACCCCGAGCAGAACTCGCTCTTCAAGGCCCTCCTCTTCACGCCTTGGGCGTGCGAGGGTCCCCTCTCTTGTGGCTGCGTTACTCAGTGCAGCCATATGCTGAGGAACTGCGACTGCCCCGCCGTGCGCCCATACTCGTTCGAGCGGGCGTGGCGGCTTCGGTGCGCGGAGATCCACATGCTGGCGGCGCGCGCAGACTCCAGATGCCGCCTGGCCCGCAAGATGCTCGTGCTCGCGGACACGACCCTCTTCTCCGAGCTGAAAGAGCCCCGGGCGAACCTCGAGGAGGGCGAGCTGGTGCTCCTCAGCCTAGCGCACTTCGCAAGGTCCCAGCTGGCGCGGCGCATGCCAGCGGAGGCGGCACGGCGCGTCCTCGCCTTCAGTGACCACCACTGCCGGTGGCACGAGGAACAGTGCACCCTGGCGGAGTTCTGTGCGCACGTGGCGCGAGACGTGCTGGCGCACGTGGACCTCGCGGCGGAGGCGCGGGTTAAGCCTCGGCCAGCAACGACTGCACACCTCGAGGCGGATGAAGACTCCGCGAGCGATGCCGAAGGGGTCAAGGGGCGAGTCCCGCTGGAGCTCGTTGACGTGGGTGGAGGCGGCGGCAGCGACGTAGAGGAGGACGTGGAGGACGCCGAGATTACCGAGATCTCCCGGTTCCGCTGCGGGACCACGTCAGAGCAACCGAGCTGGCCCTACAGCAAGACCAACTGCAGCGCTTGGACCAGAAGGGCCGCCTCAGCTACGCCGATAAGCAGTTGAAGAACCTCGACCGAGCGTACAGCGGCATGCTGCAGCCCAGTTTTGCACTGCCAGCCAGCAGCGGCGCGCGGGAACATCAGGGCACGCGGCTGGACGAGACCTTTTCTGACATGCTCGCCCTACAGCGGCAAAGCATTGCGCTCCAAAAGAAGCAAGCGAGCCCGGATGGAGAGATCTTGCCCGATGCTGCGGACGACTGGCTCCCCAGCGGTGCTCCTCAGCCTGATGCCGAGGACGCCCAACCAGAACTCGTTCCGCAGCTCTTGGCCATGCAGGGCCCGGCGGCTGTTGCGTGGAAGCTCGTCACTGATGCCCACTGCACGGAGGAGCAGATTGACGCGGTGGCGTTGTTTGCGTTGTCTCTGCAGAAACGCTTTGACGGCAGACCAGACAAGACAACGCGCTCCTCCCCGTGGCGTCCGCGACAGGCAACCACAGAGCGATCTGGCTCGGTGGAGGCGGTGTCGGCAAGACGCGCACCCTCTCCAAAGTGGTGGAGCCGATGGCCATCACTTACTTCGGCGAGCAGGGGTACCTCGGCAAAGCGCAGTCCAACCACGCCGCACACAACCTCGGCCCGCGCGGCAGGACCATGCATTCCTCCAATGGCCTGCTCATGTCGGATTCCATGCAGTCAGCCAGGCTGCGCTTGACGCCACAGACGCAGAAAAAGCTGGATCGCCTCACAGGCACACTCGGCGTCGACGTGATCGATGAGCTGGGTGCTGTGCCGGGGCCTTTGCTGCATGCAGATGCACTGCGCACGACCTACGGCAGGGCGTTGCGCTACAACCTGGACCCACGAAGTACATGCGCCCGCAGGAGACGTGGGGACGCATGCCTGTGAAGATCTTGTGCGGAGACTTCTACCAGTTGCCGCCAGTCCCCGCCACCGCTTCCGTGCTGGCGCCTCACGCGGGCCAATCCTACGAACACCAACAGGGTAGGAAGTTGCTCGCCGACATCGAGTACGTCATCGATTTCGTGCAGATGCAGCGCTTTACAGACCCGTTGCAACTCGAGGTTCTCCACGCCATGAGAACTCCAGGCGGAAAAAAGATCTCTGACGAGAGCTGGAAGGCGATCGTCAAAACAGAGGTCGTTAGCTCTAGCGGTGCTGCTCAGCCTGCTGCCAGCAGCAGCCAAGCCGCTCAGCCACCTCAGTGGGGCCCTCGGTTGCGTGCAGCACGAGGCTGGTACGAGTCGGCCTATGAGTGGCGCATCGTCTCTTACGCCATGCATGCGCAGGCCAAGCTTGATGCGCACGATGCTGGCCAGCTGCTCTTTTACGTCCCAGCAATCGACAGACCAGCTGCGCGCCTCGCGAAGCCTGATTCCGACGAGATGCGCGCGGAGCCCAACATCGGCGCTACCGCAAAAATGCCGGGGCTGCTGCCGCTCTTCGTTGGCATGGAGGTCATCCTGACAGAATCCGTCTTGCCGCCGAAGTATGTCCGTGGCGCGCCAGGCAAAGTGGTAGGCATAGAGCTGCACGCTCTGGAGCCTCCGGTGGAGGGCCGCCCGTCCATCGTCTCGGACGGCGTGGTCGTACTCTACTACATGCCAAAGGCCGTCTATGTCAAGATCGATGACAGCGATGAACTTTTCTTGAAGGCCGCGCCGGTGACAGCTGGCAGTGCTTCTCAGCCTGCCGGCCCCGACCTGCGCGGAGTGCTCGCGATCACCCCGCAGGCGCGCCACTGGAAGTTCAAAGCGAAGACAGGTGGCCCGGCCATCGCGGTGTCCAGGACGCAGTTGACCGTGCTGCCCAAAAAGCAGGGGACTCTGCATGGCGTCCAGGGCAAGACGACGGACCCAGGCTTCATCGTGCACTGGACGTTTCCGCCAGGACTCAAGAAGGAGTTCATTTGGCTTGCCTACTACGTCAGCCTGTCGCGCCCCAGAAGCTTCAACCAACTCTTGAGCCACGGCTTGCCTGACCGGAGCATCATCGAATCCGGCCCCCCGGAACAGATCGCCAAGGCCTTCGCCGAGCTCTTCGCGGACAAGATTGCCGCGACGAAGATCGCTTGCGCGAAGGCCCGACAGCAACTGGATGGCCTGCGCGAGCTTGAGGAGCCATGAGATGCAGGTTGCGTTGTGGCGGTGCTGTTCAGTCTGTCCGTCTGCATTCGCGTGGTGCTTCTCAGCCTGCATGCGCGTGGTGCTTCTCAGCCTGCGCTCGTGTGCAGCTGTGCGCGGTGAGCCTGCACGTGTCGCGGAATGCTTTTCAGCCTGCGCGTGTCTGCAATGCTTCTCAACCTGCACGCTTTGCACGGGAAAAAATCAAACTGCGAGTGTTACTGCTGCTGCATGCCTCCAGCTATGCTACTACATATCGCTGTTAGGTTGCTTTGCCGGGATAATTGACCCTTTCCGGCCTTCTTGGAGGACGTCTTGGAGGGCTCTTGGGTCGTCTTGGAAGCCATCTTGAGCGTCTTGGAGGCCTCTTCGGCCGTCTTGGGGGCCTCTTGGGGCCGTCTTGGGCCTCTTGGGCGATCTTTGGGGACACTTGGGCCGTCTCGGCCGTCAGAAGGCCGAAAAAAAGCAGATGCCACAATCCTTCAAAAACTCATGGGAAATCAATGCTTTTGGCCTTTTCGGGCCTTTCTGGAGGCCCTCTTGAAAGCCTTTTGCGCCGTCTTGGGCCATCGTAGTGCCATCTTCGGCCGTCTTGGTTTCCCCCTGGCCCGTCCGACGCCGTCGGAAGCCGTTTGGGGGGCCTCTCTGGGCCGACTTGGGGCCCTCTTGGAATGTTCCAGGGTCGTCTTGGAGGCCATCTTGGGCGTCTTGAGAGCCTCCTGTGCCGTCTTGGGGGCCTCTTGGGGCCGTCTTGGGGGCCTCTTGGGCCGTTTTGGGACCATCTTGGAGGCCTCTTGGGCGATCTTTCGGCGATCCTTGGGGGCTCTTGGGCCGTCTCGGGCCGTCGGAAGGCCGAAACGAAGCAAATGTCAACATCCTTCGAAAACCTATGGACAATCAATGCTTTTAGCTCTTTTGGCCTTCCTGAAGGCCCCCTTGGAGGCCTCTTGGGCCGTCTTGGGCCAACTTCGAGCCAACTTCGGCCATCTTGGTGGGTTCCTGGGCCGACTTGGGGCCCTCTTGGGGTGCTCCAGGGCCGTCTTGGAGGCCATCTTGGGTGCTTGGAGGCCTCTTGGGCCGTCTTCGGGCCCTCTTGGAGCGGTCTTGGGGGCGTCTTGGGCCGTCATGGGGCCATCTTGGAGGCCTCTTGGGCGATCTTGGGAGCCTCTTGGGCCGACTTGGACCGGAAAGCCGAAAAGGCGCAAATGCCAAAATCCTTCAAAAACCTAAGAACATCAATGATGTTGGCCTCGTCGGGCCTTCCTGGAGGACCTCTTGAGGCCTCTTGGCCCGTCTTGGAGGCCTCTTGCGGGCCTTTTGGGCTGTCTTAGACCATATTGAGGCCATCTTGGGCCGTCTTGGATGCATCTTGGGGCCATCTTAGCCGTCGTGGAGGCCATCTTGGCTGTCTTGGAGGATGTTTGAGGCCATCTTGGGCCATCTAGGCCGTCTTGGGACCATCTTGGGCAATCCTGGGGCGGAACAGGCATTGACTTGTGCAGTTTCCGCGTGGCCGGCGGGACGGGCTGGAGCCCCAGGGGGAGTTCTTTTGGCAAAAGAACCAAATCCAAAACCGAGAGGGTTCAGCACGCCAGGCACCCCTGCGATGAATCGACAGGGGGCGGCGGATCGAAGACGCCTACGGCGAATCACCGCCGCCCCTTGCCTTTTTGGACGCGCCTATGTGGCCGAACGTTGAGGCCAGACCTGCCAAGCTATCGGACCATGTGTTCCCCGAATCGGTTTGGAAAGCTTTCGGGGAACACGTGGGCATCTTGAAGGTCATCTTGGTCGCCTGGAGGCCATTTTGACTCTTTTGCGCTTTCTTGGAGGACGTCTTGGAGGGCTCTTGGGTCGTCTTGGAAGCCATCTTGAGCGTCTTGGAGGCCTCTTCGGCCGTCTTGGGGGCCTCTTGGGGCCGTCTTGGGCCTCTTGGGCGATCTTTGGGGACACTTGGGCCGTCTCGGCCGTCAGAAGGCCGAAAAAAAGCAGATGCCACAATCCTTCAAAAACTCATGGGAAATCAATGCTTTTGGCCTTTTCGGGCCTTCCTGGAGGCCCTCTTGGAGGCCTCTTGGGCCGTCTTGGGCCATCTTAGGGCCATGTTCGGCCGTCTTGGTGGGCTCCTGGTCCGTCTGACGCCGTTGGAAGCCGTTTGGGGGGCCTCTCTGGGCCGACTTGGGGCCCTCTTGGAATGCTCAAGGGCTGTCTTGGAGGCCATCTTGGGCGTCTTAAAGGCCTCCTGTGCCGTCTTGGGGGCCTCTTGGGGCCGTCTTGGGGCCCTTTTGGGCCGTTCTGGGGCCATCTTGGAAGCATCTTGGGCGATCTTTCGGCGATCCTTGGGGGCTCTTGGGCCGCCTCGGGCCGTCGGAAGGCCGAAACGAAGCAAATGTCAACATCCTTCGAAAACCTATGGACAATCAATGCTTTTAGCTCTTCTGGCCTTCCTGAAGGCCCTCTTGGGGGCCTCTTGGGCCAGCTTCAAGCCAACTTCGGCCATCTTGGTGGGTTCCTGCCACGTCTGACGCCGTCGGGAGCCGTCTTGGGGGCCTTTCTGGGCCGACTTGCATCTTGGGCCCTCTTGGGGCCGTCTTGGGGGCGTCTTTCGCCGTCATGGGGCCATCTTGGAGGCCTCGTGGGCGATCTTGGGGCGATCTTGGGAGCCTCTTGGGCCGTCGGAAAGCAGAAAAGGCGCAAATGCCAAAATCCTTTACAAACCTAAGGAACATCTATGATTTTGGCCCTTTCTGGGCCTTCCTGGAGGACGTCTTGGAGGGCTCTTGGGCCGTCTTGGAGGCCCCTTGCAGGCCTTCTGGGACGTCGTAGACCATCTTGAGGCCATCGTGGGCCGTCTTGGGTGCATCTTGGAGCCATCTTAGATGTCTTTGAGACCATCTTGGCTGTCTTGGAGGCATCTTGGAGGCCGTCCTGGGCCGTCTTGGCCGTCTTGGAGACCATCTTGGGCCAGCTTGGGGCAACAAAGGCGGTGACGGACGGATGTTCGGGAATCTCCCCGGACCCCGGCGGGACGGGCCGAAGCCCCAGGGGGAGGTCGTTTGGAAAAAGAACCAAACCCAAAAGCCATATCGTCCGGCACGCCAGGCACCCCTTTGATAAATCAAGAGGGGCTGGCTGATCGAAGACGCCTACGGCGAATCACCGCCGCCCCCTGCCGTTTTGGAAGCGCCAAATGTGGCCGAACGTTGAGGCCAGACCTGCCAAGCTATCGGACCATGTGTTCCCCGAATCGGTTTGGAAAGCCTTCGGGGAACACGTGGGCATCTTGAAGGTCATCTTGGCCGCCTGGAGGCCATTTTGACCCTTTCAGGCCTTCTTGGAGGACGTCTTGGAGGGCTCTTGGGCCGTCTTGGAGGCCATCTTGAGCGTCTTGGAGACCTCTTCGGCCGTCTTGGGGGCCTCTTGGGGCCGTGTCTTGGGCCTCTTGGGCGATCTTTGGGGGCACTTGGGCCGTCTCGGGCCGTCGGAAGGCCGAACAAAAACAATTGCCACAATCATTCAAAAACCTATGGGAAATCAATGATGTTGGCTTTTTCGGGCCTTCCTGGAGGCCCTCTTGGGGGCCCCTTTGGCCGTCTTGGGCCATCTTAGGGCCATGTTCGGCCGTCCTGGTGGGCTCCTGGTCCGTCTGACGCCGTCGGAAGCCGTTTTGGGGGCCTCTATGGGCCGACTTGGGGCCCTCTTGGAATGCTCCAGGGCCGTTTTGGAGGCCATCTTGGGCGTCTTAAAGGCCTCCTGTGCCGTCTTGGGGGCCTCTTGGGGCCGTCTTGGGGTCCTCTTGGGCCGTCATGGGGCCATCTTGGAGGCCTCTTGGGCGATCTTGGGACGACTGTGGGGGCCTCTTGGGCCGTCTTGGGCCGTCGGAAAGCCGAAAAGGCGCGCAAATGCCAAAATCCTTCAAACACCTAAGGAAAACCAATGATTGTGGCCTCTTCGGGCCTTCCTGGAGGACGCCTCTTGGGAGCCTCTTGGGCCGTTTTGGGTTATCTTGAGACCATCTTAGGCGGTCTTGGGTGCATCTTGGGCTGTCTTGGTGGCATCTTGGGGCCATCTTAGCCGCCTTGGAGGCCACCCTGGCCGTCTTGGAGGCATCTTGGAGGCCATCTTCGGCCATCTTCAGCGAAAAAGCCGACGAGATTGGGGAATTCAGCGCCTTCCGGGTGGCCGGCGGGACGGGCCGAAGCCCCAGGGAGAGTTCTTTTGGAAACAGAACCAAAACCAAAACCCATATAGTCTGGCACGCCAGGCACCCCTTTGCTAAAGCAAAAGTGGGCGGCGGATCGAAGACGCCTACGGCGAATCACCGCCGCCCCCTGCCTTTTTGGAAACGCCGATGTGGCCGAAAGTTGGACTAGAGCTTGGCCAAGCTATCGGACCATGAGTTCCCCGAGTCGGTTTGGAAAGCTTTCGGGGAACACATGGGAGAGAATGATCATGAACAGGAAGAGGAAGAGGAAGAAATAGAGTAGGAGGATGAGGGTTGTTAGGAGTCTCTTGGGGCACCCTTGGGGTCTGTTGGGGGCTTCTTGGGGGCCTCTTCGAGGCCTCTTGGAGGCATCTTGGGGGCCTCCTTGGGCCTCTTGGGGGCCTTTGGGGGCTTCCTGGGGGTCTCTTTGGCCGTCTTAGGGCGTTCCTGGTCCGTCTGACGCCGTCTGGAGCCGTCTTGGGGGCCTCTCTGGGCCGTCTTGGGGCCCTCTTGGGGCGCTTCAGGGCCGTCTTGGAGGCCATGTTGGGCGTCTTGGAGGCCTCTTGGGCCGTCTTGGGGCGCTCTTGGGGCCGTCTTGGGGGGCCCTTGGGCCGTCATAGGGCCTTCTTGGAGGCCTCTTGGGCGATCTTGGGGGCCTCTTGGGCCGTCGGAAGGCCGAAAAGAAGAAAACGCAAAAAACCTTCAAAAACCTAAGGAAAACCAATGATTTTGGCCTCTTCGGGCTCTCCTGGAGAACGTCTTGGAGGCCTCTTGGGCCATCTTGGAGGCATCTTGGGGCCATCTTGGCCGTCTTGGAGGGCATCTTGGGCCGTCTTGGAGGCATCTTGGAGCCATCTTACCCGTCTTGGAGGCCATCTTGGCCGTCTGGGAGGCATCTTGGAGGCCATCTTGGGCCATCTTGGCCGTCTTGGAGGCCATCTTGGGCCAAGTTGGGGCAACAAAGGCATTGACAGACGGATTTTGGGAAAATTACGGGTGGCCGGCGGGACGGGCCGAAGCCCACTGGGGAGTTCTTTTAGAAAAAGAACCAAAACCAAAACCTGAAACGTCCAGCACGCCGTGCACCCCTGCAAGCAGGGGGCGGCGGATCGAAGACGCCTACGGCGAATCACCGCCGCCCCCTGCCCTTTCGGAAGCGCCGATGCGGCCGACTGCTGTGGCCAGAGGTCTGCCAAGTTATTGGGCCATATGTTCCCCGAATCGGTCTTTACAGCCTTCGGGGAACACGTGGGGGAGGACGGGGAGGAGAGGAGAGATAGGAAGGGGGGGAATGGAGGAGGAGGTCTCTTGAGTGCCTTTTTGGCTACTCTGGGTTTATATTGGGCCACATGTGCGGTCTTGGAAGCATCTTGGGGGCCTCTTTGGATGCCTTGCGGCCTTCCTGTTCTGCCTGACGCCGTCTGGGCTGGGTTGGGGGCCTCTCTGTGGCCTCACTTGGGTTTATCGTGGCCGTAGTGGACGCCAGCGTGGGCGTTTGGGAGATCTGCCGGGCCGTCTTGGGGCTGTCTTTGGGGCCGTTTTGGGGCTTTCTTGTGCCGTCTAGGGGCGTTCTTGGAGGCCTCTTGGACTGTTCTGGGGCGCTCTTGGAGGCTTATTGGGATGTCGCGGAGTTTTGGAAAGCCGAAAAGTCGATATACACAAGATCTGTTCGGACCAATATGAAATGAACGGTAATGGTCTCTCGGGGCGTTCTTGGAGAACGTCTTGGAGGCCTCGTTTCTATCTGGGGCTGTCTTTGAGGCGTCTTGGGCCGTCTTGGAGGCTTCTTAGGCGAACTTGGTGGTATTTTTACCTAACAGCGAAGACTGATAGGTTTCTAGTGGTCTAAAAAGAAAGCAGCACATTACTCCACAGGGGGGTCTGGGCAGCCGTTGGGGAGCCGTTGGGGATTTCCGGGGGGGGTCGTTTTTCGCAAACAGTCACACACTTCGTGCTCTTCGACCTCCCAGAACTCCATTCCCGGGCCACATTCTGAATGCCCGGAGCCAACTGTAGGCCACTTCGTGCTCTTCGAGTTCCCAGAACTCCATTCCCGGGCCACATTTTGAATGCCCGGAGCCAACTGTAGGCCACTTCGTGGTCTTCGAGTTCCCAGAACTCCATTCCTGGGCATGATTTTGAATGCCCGGAGCCAACTGTAGGCCACTTCGTGGTCTTCGAGTTCCCAGAACTCCATTCCTGGGCATGATTTTGAATGCCCGGAGCCAACTGTAGGCCATTTCGTGTTCTTCGAGTTCCCAGAACTCCATTCCCGGGCCACACTTTGAATGCTGAGGCAGGCTGATGCTGAGGCTGAGGCAGGCTGAGGCTGAAGGCAGACTGAAGCTGAGGACGAGGCTGAAGGCAGACTGAGGCTGAGGCTGAAGCAGGCTGAGGCTGAGGCTGAGGCAGGCTGAGGCTGAGGCTGAGGCAGGCTGATGCTGAGGCAGGCTGAGGCTGAGGCTGAGGCTGATGCAGGCTGAGGCTGAGGCAGGCTGAGGCTGAAGGCTGAGGCTGAGGCCGCAGGCTGAGGCTGAGGCAGGCAGGCTGAGGCTGATGCAGCTGAGGCTGAGGCAGGCTGAGGCTGAGGCTGAAGGCAAGGCAGGCTGAGGCTGGCTGAGGCTGATGCTGAGGCAGGGCTGAGCTGAGGCTGAGGCTGAGGCAGGCTGAGGCTGAGGCAGGCTGAGGCTGAGGCCGAGGCGGCAGACTGAGGCTGAGGCTGAAGCAGGCCAGGCTGAGGCTGAGGCTGGAGGCAGGCTGAGGCTGAGGCTGAGGCTGAGGCTGAGGCTGAGGCAGGCTGAGGCTGAGGCTGAGGCTGAGGCAGGCTGAGGCTGAGGCAGGCTGAGGCTGAGGCCGAGGCTGAAGGCAGGCTGAGGCTGAGGCTGAAGCAGGCTGAGGCTGAGGCTGAGGCAGGCTGAGGCTGAGGCTGAGGCAGGCTGATGCTGAGGCAGGCTGAGGCTGAGGCTGAGGCTGATGCAGGCTGAGGCTGCGGCAGGCTGAGGCTAAGGCGAGGCTGAAGCAGGCTGAGGCTGAGGCTGAGAGAGCAGGCTGAGGCTGAGGCAGGCTGAGGCTGAGGCTGAGGCAGGCTGAGGCAGGCTGAGGCTGAGGCTGAGGCAGGCTGAGGCTGAGGCAGGCTGAGACTGAGGCTGAGGCAGGCTGAGGCTGAGGCTGAGGCTGAGGATGCAGGCTGAGGCTGAGGCTGGCTGAGGCTGAGGCTGATGCAGGCTGAGGGTGAGCTGAGGCCGAGGCCGAAGGCAGACTGAGGCTGAGGCTGAAGCAGGCTGAGGCTGAGGCAGAGGCAGGCTGAGGCTGAGGCTGAGGCAGGCTGATGCTGAGGCAGGCTGAGGCTGAGGCTGAGGCTGATGCAGGGTGAGGCTGAGGCAGGCTGAGGCCGAGGCTGAAGGCAGACTGATGTTGAGGCTGAAGCAGGCTGAGGGCGAGGCTGAGGCAGGCTGAGGCTGATGCAGGCTGAGGTGAGGCTGAGGCAGGCTGAGGCCGAGGCTGAAGGCAGACTGATGTTGAGGCTGAAGCAGGCTGAGGGCGAGGCTGAGGCAGGCTGAGGCTGAGGCAGGCTGAGGCTGAGGCTGAGGCAGGCTGAGGCTGAGGCTGTGACTGCGACTGCTGTTGCCACTGCGACTGCCATCGCGAATGCGACCACGACTGCGAGAACAGCAGAATTCTACGACAGGATTCTTATCTGAATCTTAAGGGGAATGCTTCCAGATATGCTCCTACACATCGCTGTTAGGTTGCTTTGCCGGGATAATGTATGCCTTTGGTCGATTTTAACCTATTCGGGCCTTCCTGGAGGGCGTCTTGGAGGGCTCTTGGGCCGTCTTGGAGGCCTTTTGCGGGCCTTTTGGGCAGTCTTAGACCATCTTGAGGCTATCTTGGGCCGTCTTGGGTGCATCTTGGAGCCATCTTACCCGTCTTGGAGGCCATTTTGGCCGTCTTGGAGGCATCTTGGAGGCCGTCTTGGGCCATCTTGGCCGTGTTGGAGGCCATCTTGGGCGTCTTGGAGGCCTCTTGGGCCGTCTTGAGGCCCTCTTGGATCCTTCTTGGGGGCCTCTTGGGCCGTCATGGGGCCATCTTGGAGGCCTCTTGGGTGCTGTTGGGGCGATGTTGGGGACCTCTTGGGCCGTCTTGGGCCGTCGGAGAGCTGAAAAGAAGAACATGCCAAAATCCTTCAAAAACCTAGGGAAAATCAATGATTTCAACTTATTCGGGCCTTCCTGGAGGGCGTCTTGGAGGGCTCTTGGGCCGTCTTGGAGGCCTTTTGCGGGCCTTTTGGGCCGTCTTAGACCATCTTGAGGCCATCTTGGGCCGTCTTGGGTGCATCTTGGAGCCATCTTACCCGTCTTGGAGGCCATTTTGGCCGTCTTGGAGGCATCTTGGAGGCCATCTTGGGCCATCTTGGCCGTCTTGGAGGCCATCTTGGGCGTCTTGGAGGCCTCTTGGGCCGTCTTGAGGCCCTCTTGGGGCCTTCTTGGGGGCCTCTTGGGCCGTCATGGGGCCATCTTGGAGGCCTCTTGGGTGCTGTTGGGGCGATGTTGGGGACCTCATGGGCCGTCTGGGGCCGTCGGAGAGCTGAAAAGAAGAACATGCCAAAATCCTTCAAAAACCTAAGGAAAATCAATGATTTTAACCTATTCGGGCCTTCCTGGAGGGCGTCTTGGAGGGCTCTTGGGCCGTCTTGGAGGCCTTTTGCGGGCCTTTTGGGCCGTCTTAGACCATCTTGAGGCCATCTTGGGCCGTCTTGGGTGCATCTTGGAGCCATCTTACCCGTCTTGGAGGCCATCTTGGCCGTCTTGGAGGCATCTTGGAGGCCATCTTGGGCCATCTTGGCCGTCTTGGAGGCCATCTTGGGCGTCTTGGAGGCCTCTTGGGCCGTCTTGAGGCCCTCTTGGGGCCTTCTTGGGGGCCTCTTGGGCCGTCATGGGGCCATCTTGGAGGCCTCTTGGGTGCTGTTGGGGCGATGTTGGGGACCTCTTGGGCCGTCTTGGGCCGTCGGAGAGCTGAAAAGAAGAACATGCCAAAATCCTTGAAAAACCTAAGGAAAATCAATGATTTTAACCTATTCGGGCCTTCCTGGAGGGCGTCTTGGAGGGCTCTTGGGCCGTCTTGGAGGCCTTTTGCGGGCCTTTTGGGCCGTCTTAGACCATCTTGAGGCCATCTTGGGCCGTCTTGGGTGCATCTTGGAGCCATCTTACCCGTTTTGGAGGCCATCTTGGCCGTCTTGGAAGCATCTTGGAGGCCATCTTGGGCCATCTTGGCCGTCTTGGAGGCCATCTTGGGCCAAGTTGGGGCAACAAAGGCATTGACAGATGGATTTTCGGAAACTTGCGGGTGGCCGGCGGGACGGGCCGAAGCCCACTGGGGAGTTCTTTTAGAAAAAGAACCAAAACCAAAACCTGAAACATCCAGCACGCCGTGCACCCCTGTGGCAAGACCACAGGGGGCGGCGGATCGAAGACGCCTACGGCGAATCACCGCCGCCCCCTGCCTTTTTGGAAGCGCCTATGTGGCCGAACGTTGAGGCCAGACCTGCCAAGCTATCGGACCATGTGTTCCCCGAATCGGTTTGGAAAGCCTTCGGGGAACACGTGGGCATCTTGAAGGTCATCTTGGCCGTCTTGGAGGCCTCTTGGGCAAGCTTTGGGCGATCTTTGGGGCTTTTTGGGCCGTCTCGGGCCAGCTTCGAGCCAACTTCGGCCATCTTGGTGGGTTCCTGGCACGTCTGAAGCCGTCGGAAGCCGTTTGGGGGGCCTCTATGGGCCGACTTGGGGCCCGCTTGGAATGCTCCAGGGCCGTCTTGGAGGCCATCTTGGGCGTCTGGGAGGCCATCTTGGGCGTGTTGGAGGCCTCTTGGGCCTCTTGGGGCCCTCTAGGGGCCATCTTGGAGGCCACTTGGGCCATCATGGGGCTCTCTTGGGGGCCTCTTGGGCGATCTTGGGGGCTTCTTGGGCCGTCTCGAGCCGTCGGAGAGCCGAAAAGGCGCAAATGCCAGAATCCTTCAAAAACCAAGGAAAAATCAATGATTTTGGCCTCTTCGGACTCTCCTGGAGGACCTCTTGGAGGCCTCTTGGGCCGTCTGGGAGGCCTCTGGGGGGCCTCTTGGGCCGTCTTGGGCCGTCTTGGACTCTCTTGGGCCGTTTTGGAGGCCGTCTTGGACCACCTCGGGCGGACTTGGAGGCCATCTTGGGCCATCTTCGCGATTTTTTGAGGATGTCCCGAGCGAAACGGCCGTTTTTTGGAGGATGTTTTTCCGGATTGAGGTCCTTTCGGCTTCCTCCCGGGACCCCGGCGGGACGTGCCGGAGCCCATTGGGGGAGTTCTTTTGGAAAAAGAACCAAAACCAAAACCTGAAACATCCAGCACGCCGTGCACCCCTGCAAGCAGGGGGCGGCGGATCTAGTGGGCTTCGGCCCATCCCGCCACCGTGCGTGTGTTGCGGGTCAGGGTTTTCAGGGATGCCTCTTGGGGCCTCTTCGGAGCGCTCTCGGGGGCCTCTTTGGGGGCAGTGTGGAGAGCCTCTGGGAAGCCTCTTGGGGACCTCTTGGCGGCATCTTTGGGCACCTTGTGGACGTCTTGGGGCCTCTTGGGGGCCTCTTGGGGGCCTTTTGGGGCCTTCTGGGACTCCCTCGGGGCCGAGGGCTCGGGTTCCACATCTGGGCCTGGAACCTTTTTGGGGTCCTGTTGGGCCGTCTTAGGGCCCTCTTGGATGCCACTTGGGCCGTCTTGAGGCGACTTGGGGGGCGTCTAGGGCCGTCTGGGAGCGTCAGGAAATTGGACAGGCGAGAACGCCAAACATGTCCAAAAACATTTCAGGGAAACCCGTGATTTTGGCCTCTTGGGACTGGGGGCCGTTTTGGAGGCCTCTTGAAGCGTCTTGGAGGCTACTTTGGCCGCCTGGACGCCATCTTGGGCGCCTTGGTGCGATCTTTCGACGACTCAGGGGCCCTCACGGATTGTTTTGGGGGGCTCTTTCAGCCCTCTTGGCCCGTTTTGGAACCTTCTTGGGCCCGAAAAAGTGACGCGACAAGTCGCCGGGAACCTCAGGGGAACCGCGACAAGCCGAAAAAGATTTTACATTTTTTAGTCGAGGATTCAGGCTCTTGGGATCAGGCACTGGACCTGAGGACACGCCCATTCAGTGTTCAGGGGCACCGTGGCGGATTCCGGATCATACAGGCGAGCGAAGTTTAAGGCGAGACGCGCATGTTGAAAAGGTTGCTTCTCCAATTTAATGTTAGGGTGCTAGATGAGGACATGGTAGGCGAGACTCCGTGGTGTTAGCCGTTGACGAGTATTGGGCGAGAGCCCCATGTTGAAGATGAACCGCACTCCGACAGTGTGACTGTTTGAGTTGTTAGAAGGCGAGCTCACATGGTGCCAGATCCATACATACATGTTGCACATGTACTGGCGTCTCCCCGTAGAGTTGTGTGACAGCTCAAGCTTGAGGCTTGCAAGCGGTGGGTAATGTTCAGGCGAAGCGCCCAGCCCGCATCGACGACACGTCTGTTTGTGCGACAGGGTGGGTTGTTGATGAGGCCGAGGGATGGAGGGCGATCAGAGCGAAGGAGGACATATCCAGAACACGAGCAGGACCAGGAGCTGGGGGGCCGTCCGAGGCCTCCAGAACTCCCCCAAGCCCTCTATGCCACCTCGTTCATGGGCTGTCCTCTGTTTCCCTGGGATTCTTTGTGGGAGTAGAAATGATGATGGGGAGGAGCAGGAGGAGGACACGTCCACAGCCCCAACTGGTCATTCAACCTCGGTGGCCCCATTCATCTGGGCGCGATCAGGCGTGTGATGGCCCTTGGCGGTTCCCCTTTGGGGGGCCCCAGCGCGGTGCTTGCTACATCGCAGTGGTCATTAGGATCTGAAAAAAAAACATTTCCACCGCCCCAAACTGGCACTCTACCTGGCTTTCCTGTGGAAGGGCTAATAGAAGGGCTTATTGCAATGCCTGGTAGATCGCGGCGACAATGGGGCTCTGAAAACTACCCATCAAAGCATCCTAATAGCATGAAAGAACCTGCGGCGTGCGTGTTGCCTCTGGGGCATCTGAGACTTGTGGGACCTCTCGGATCTATTGGAACCGTGAGACATGTGGGGTGAAACCTGTGGGAACTGTGGGACTTTTGGAACTCGTGAGGCAAGTGGGAACTGTGGGACTTGTGACACCTGTGGTACCTGTGGGACCTGTGGAACTCGTGGGTCTTGTGAGACTTGTGGGACTCGTGGGACCTGTGCGCACAGTGAGACTTGTGGGACCTGGGGCCTCTGTGGAACATGTTGGGCCTGTGGGCCCTGTGGGACCTGTATAACCTGTGGGACCAGCGGGGCCTGTGGAGTATCTAGGGCATGTGGAGCCTGTGCGACTCGTGAACCTTGTGGGGCCCGTGGGACTCGCGCGGCCTGTCCTATTTGTGGGACTTCTGGCGCCCGTGCGACCTGTGGGACCTGTGGGACCTGTGGAATTTGTGGGACCTGCGGGGCTTGTGGGGCATGTGGACCTTGTGGGCTTGTGGGCTGTGGGACCCGTGAGACCTGGGGGACCTTTGTGGCTTGTCGGACATGTGAGATCTGCGAGACCTGTTGGACATTTGGGGCAGATGGGAACTTCGCACTTGTGCGACCCCTGGGACCTGCGGGACCTGTGGGACCTGGGGGGCTTCTGCGCCCTGTGGATCCTGTGAGTCCTGTGACGCCTTTCGCACCTGTAGGACCTCTGGGACCTGCGAGACCTGCAAGGCTTGTGGGACATGTGGGAACTCTAGGGCCTTTGGAGCCTTTGGGACCTCTGGCTCTGGTACCTGTGGGACCTGGATGGACCTGTGCAGCCTACGCGACATGCGGGACCTGTGGGACCTGTGGAAACTGTGGGACCTATGGGATATGTGGCACCTGTCAGGTGTGGTGCCTGTGGGGCATTTGGGACCTGTGGGATCGTGGGACTTGTGGGGCTTCTGGGACCTGTGGGACCCGCGCGACACGTGGGACCCGTGGCACATATTAAACCTGTGGAACTCTGTGGGGCCTGTGCGGCCTGTACGACGACCTGCGGGACCGTGGCCGTCTAGAGAAAAAAGATGCTGGCATTGAACCACGATTCCTATATACATGGTGAGGAAGTCTCGTCGCTCCCTTCTACTGACTTGCAGTTGCGCGAAGAGCAGCTTTAGCTTTGCCGGCAGGAACTTTAAGCCAGCGGCTCTTGTACATTCAGGGCGGTCGTTATTGCGTTCGCCCACTGTTATTTTGCCAGGGTATGCGAGTGGGCACAGGGCCGATTCATAAGGATCATTTGTGTCGATCAACGTTTGGAGCCATCTTGGTGCCTTGACGAAGACGGACCGCGTGTGCCACGCCGCTGCCTCGACGAGGAAAACAGAGAAGGAAGTCTCAGGCGAACGGCTGCCAAACTTGTCGGTGTCGTGCTCCCCGTCCCCCCCCGTGGCAGCCAGCATTGAGGCGAGAGTTTACTGAGCACATGTGTGAAAAGTCTGGGGCGAACCGGCTGCCGAACCAAACGGTCTCGGGCTCCCCGTCTCCCCAGCGGCACTCTTACGTGATCCTTGCTGCTATCATTGGAGCCTGAGGCCGCGCGAGTCCGGAGTAAATTGTGAGGAAGGCTGAGGCGAAACGGCTGCTGGGCCAGGCAGTCTCGGGCTCCCCGTCCCTCCTGCGGTGGCTAGCACTGAGGCCAGAGAACGATTCCCGAGTCCACTGCGAGGGACCTGAGCCAGGACAGGGGAAGGAGCACGGCCATGTGCACCATCGTTTTTCTGTTACCATGGATCCTGGGCGTGCGGGCCAAAAAGGTGGCCGGCAATCGGGCGAGAGCACGATCCCTGAATGCACTGTGAGGGATGCGGCTGCTGGCACTTCGGGGGGAACTCAAGCAGTGGCGAAGCGTCCCGATTTGCCAAAAGGCCCACCAACTAATGTTATAAGAACCTGTTGTGGTCTGCAAGATTTGTTTTTAGAACATTTCTTGCTGAATCTGTCTTGATTTGACGCACTGAGCTTATGTTCTAAGAACGTCTTTTGGTTTTTGGAACACTTCTGGGTTCTAGGAATATTTCGTGGTAGGCCAGCCTATAGGAATGACGGGACGGTCGGTCCCCGCTCAAGGGAACGGCCTCCCCGTCCCACCCGTGGGACGCTTCTGTGGTCGCTGTGAGCACTATGAGAACCTTTTTTAGCGAAACGCTACCAGGGAACAAGTCAGGAGGGAACAAAAACACAAAGGACACAATTAACCGTCGATTCCCCAGAAAATATAGGAAAATATTGGGGATTATGTTATTTGTGTGTATTTATTTGTGTGTCCCAGGGCCCCTTCAACAAGTCACGCCCACCGGCCCAAACGGGCATTGTACTTGAGAGGTGCCACCAATCTGGGCGCGAACGAACTCGCGTAGTACACGCCAGTGGCTCCCCCCTTGGGAGGCCCGAGCGCCCGAGCGGGATGCCTGCTATTTCGCGGTGGCCACGGGGTTCTGAAATGCGGCACGCCCACCGGCCCAAACATCAGAGGAGGAAGAGGTACCAGTATCGCTACCCTTCCCGCGGTTTCCCGTTTTGGGCCTCCCAGGAGCCCTCGCCGCCATCGCTGGACTCGCTTCGAAATCCTGGTCAGAACGCAACCTGGGAGAGGTCAGTGGAGTAGCGGTGTCGGTAACCCTTCTGGTTCCCCCCAAATGGGCATTTTGCCTGAGAGTTCCCGCCAATCTGGGCGCGAGCGGGCCCGTGTAGCCCCCCCTTCTGGCTCCCCCTTGGGAGAACTCGCTGCGATGCTTGCTACATCGCGGAGTGCATGGGGCTCAGCAGAGAGACGATTCCACCGTCCCATACGGGCACCCTATCTGAGAGGTCCCACCAATCTGGGCGCGACTTTGCCCGTGTAGTACCCGCTGGTGGTTCCCACTTAGACGGCCCGAGCGCGATGCCTGCTACATCTCGGTGATGACCGTGCGGGCTCTGAAAAGAGACGCGTCCACCTCCCCAGACGGCCATTCTGCCTGAGAGATCTCACCAATCTGGACGCGAACGGTTCCGTGTATCAATACCCCCCTGGTGGTTCCCGGCTTGTCAGTCCCGAGTGTGATGCGTGCTGCATCGCGGTGGGAATGAGGGTAAGTTTGAATCTAATTGTGTCTGAGTGGTTATGAGTAAGAGTACGGCAAAGAGTGAGCGAGGCTGCATGCGAGTGAAACTGAGTACGAGCGGGTCTGAGTGCCAGTGGGTCCCAAGCATGAACGGGATGTGCGCATGCGTGGGTCTCAGCGGTAGTGAGGGAAGCGCGAGGGGGTGAAAGTAACGAGGGAAGGATGCGGGGGCACCGCTCGAATCACAGGTTTCGAAGATCTGCCCCTCCTCGGGCGAGACCTGTCCTCCGCCACCCGCCAGGCCCTCTCCTGGGCACGCGGGGCCGGTGCACATGCCCCCCTGGCCAGGCCAGGGGGGCGAAGGCACCGCTCCTGGGCCGAGGGTGGGCCTGCCCAAGGGCGGTCGATGCGGAGGGACCTCGCCACCCTTATCCCCTGTCTTTGGGGGGGGGGGGCCTGGGGGAGGTCGGACGGGGCTAGGACGAGGGCACTGGAGCCCTCTCGGAGCTCTCGGGCACGCTCAGAGAAGGCCGCGGCGCCCGAGAAACCCTCCAGATCCGCCCGATCTCAGGGCTTCTCGATGCATCCCCGCCCTGGCTTCGTCTCAGGAGGACCTCGTGGCCCTGGCCTGATCACATGCCAGGGAGGGGGGGAGGAGGGCGGGACTCCGGCGCAGCGGCCGCTTCCCGGCTGGGCGCCTCGCCCTCTTAGAGGGCCGCGGAGCCCGCCTGCCGGGAGACCGCGCCCCACAAGGCCGCGGTGCACCGCCTCCGGCTGCCCACGGGAAAAGCGAGAGGGAGGCGGAGGAAGCGCGCGGATGAGGAGGAGTCGGGGGTGGACAGAACCCCCAACAGTGGCACGTCGATTAGTGGGTTGTCCGTTTTCGGTTCTCGAGATGGCGTCGTGGCCGTTGTTTTCCAGGCTTGCGCCCGCCAGGTTTGGGCCTCAGGTCGTTTTCACTAAACCACGTTTTACTAAAGGGGGGTCTGTCCATCCCCGAAGGAGGGCGACAAGCGAGAAGGAGCGGCGGAAGGGTGAGGCGGGCGTAGGCGAGGAGGAGGCGGCGGCGGAGGTGGAAGGGGACTCTGGGCCCAAGGTGGCGCGGTCTTACACAACACATCGCCTGTAATTACCATGTCGTGATCTCGTTCAAGCGGGGCTTCGAACATGTGAGGTTCGAACTTGCCAGAGTGTTGGATTGCCGCCGCATTTTGGCGGTTCCAGCGCGAGCTTTCACGGTCCAGCTCTCGTGCGCCGACGGTTTGGGCCCACCACGCTTCAGGGCGACAAGTTAATCACGTCTTGGGTCCCCGGGCGTCACCGTCCCGAGAGTTTTCCATGCCCCCCCGCCCCGCGGAGTGGAGCGACACGCTTTCCGCCCGCTCGGCATAGCGTGTCGCCTGGGCTGCCGCCGCGACACGCGAAGCGAACGTGCCTGACGGGTGACCGTGGTTGACGTCCCCCGACTTCTCCTGCAGGACCTCGCGAGCCAGCTGGAAGGGCAGCGCACGGCCTCGGAGCGTGCCGCCGCGGACGCTGCGCTGCAAAGCCACCGGCTGGAGGAGTCGCTGACGCAGAAGGATCCCGAGCGGCGAGCATGTCCATCATATCCACGCATTAGCGGTCGCGTGGATGTCTGGGTACGTGCCGCGCGGGGCGCCCGCGGAAGAGCGCGACGTATCCACGGGGCTGCGGCCCAGGGGCCCCGGCCCCGCGAGGCCGTGAATACAGAGACGGTAGGCACATCTAATATGAAGTTGGCCTGCCAGCATGTGCCCCACGCCCGATGGTATCCAGGCTGGGGCCTGGGGCTCAAAGAAGCTCTGGGGCACCTCGGGGAGCTCAAAGATCGACCAATCGAATGCCCTTATCTTTCTTTTTTCAGCATCGCTCAGCCGACCCCTATGCCCATCCCCACCCCCATTCCGAGCCCAACGATGTCAGCACCCCAGTTGGGGATGTACCCCTCCAAACCCGAAGGGAACAGCCTACATCCCCATCTGGGGCGGTAAACTGGCCAGTGGGGCCAAGGCCACGCGGATGGGGATACGGGTCGGCCTAGCGATGTTCATGATAGCAAGAGCTCTTCTCGCATGTGCCTGCTGGCCGTGTCCTCCGCCCACGACCCGGCGGCGAGCGAGGGGTGGAAGTGAGAAGGAGACGACCTTCTCAGAATCCTTCTGGCCTCCTGAGAAGTCTTCTGTGTCGTCTTCGGGGAAGACTCAGAGAACTGTTCGGAAGGCCATGGAACTTCCGATCCGGAGAAGGCCCGCACCTTCTCACTTCCCCCTGGGCGCGCCGCCAAGCGACAGGGGCTGGGGCGCGATAACTGGGGGGACAGCGAGGGCTGCAGACAGGGGGCCTTGTACGTAGGTAGGGCCTTTAGGGCCTCGAGGGGGCCTGGAGGGTCCGAAGAAGGCACCTTCCTCCCCCCCCCCCCCCATGCATGGCCTCCCCGTCTTCGCGCCCAGAGGAGGAGCAGCTGCTGGCCTGCCAGGCCGCCCTGCGCGAGCTGGACCCCTCCCACGGCCACCCGCTCCGCGGCGTCAGCGTGCACCACGTGTGCGGCGGCCTCTTGGACGCCGTGCGGGAGGCCTCGGGCGGGCCCGGGGCCAGGATGGAGCGCTCTGGCAGGGCCGCGGCGCCCGATGCTCGGGGGCCACCAGACCCGGATCCCTTGGCACTCGTTGAGAAATCAGGAGGGGAAAAAACACACAGACACAATTAATCCTCGATTCCCCAGAAAATATGGGAAAATATGGGAAGTGGGGGGGAAGACAGAAACCTAGAAAATATGGGAAAATATGGGGAATATCTTTATTTGTGTGTATTTATTTGTGTGTCCTGGGGCCCCTTCAAGAAAACTATGATGGGAGGTGTTTCGCTATTTTCTGCCTCCGGGGGCCCCTCTGAGTATACTGGTCCCCTGGACGGTCAAAAAAACGACCCCAGGATGAAAAGTTGTTCCCGGGGAAGGGGTCCAGCTTTCGGGGGGGGCGACTTCGTTGGGATTAAAGTCACCACGACGGGGTCTAGGAACGGTTGGGGCCACGAAGACCGGCAGAGGTTCCTGCCCATCTTGAGCAGGGCTCGCTGTCGGTGCCGCCGCGGGCGTGGTCCTTTTGAGAAAAGAGGTCGCCTGCCCAACAGCGGCCGACGTCGGCTTTGGACGGTGCTTGCGGTTGGGCATCGTGTCCAGTTTTTTCGTACCCACTGCGGGCGTTCAAATCTGTGTATGGTTCTGTCTTGGTCTTGGCCGGATGGGGCCAGGACGACGGCAAATCGGTCCCAGAGTGCTTTGGGACGCTCTCAGAGCTTTCTGGAACGCTCGCAGAAGGCCGCGGCGCCTGAGACATCCTCCAGAGCCGCCAGATCTCAGAGATTCGCGGTGCATCTTTCCGAGGTGGGGATTGGAGGATTCCTTTTCGGAGACCTCGGCGGGCGGGAGATGTGGATATATTTTGACACCCGGGGGCGTCCCCAAGGCGTCGGTTCCCAAGCGGTGGATATGGATAATCCCCACCTCGCAATCCTCACCGCGGGCCTCCTCGCGTCGTCGTCCTCCTCGCGTCGTTGTCCTCCTCCTCCTCCTCCTGCTCCGTCTCCTCCTCCATCCTCCTCCTCCGCTTCTTCTTAATATTTAAGCTGCTTTTTTTATATTATTATTATCACCATTTTTATTATCCGTATTATTGCTCCTCCGCTTCCTCTTCCTCATCCTCATCCTCCTCATTCTCCTCCATCCTCCTCCATCCTCCTCCATCGTCTTTCTCCTACATCCTCCTTCATCGTCCTCCTCCTCCTCCTCCTCCTCCTCCTCCATTCTCCTCATCGTCCTCCTCCATCCTCACCCGACTCGTCCTCGTCCCGGCCTCGTCCTGCCCTGGCCTCGCCGCGAGGCGCAGCTCAGCCCCAGGGCGCCGCTGCGGGACCTCGAGGGACCGCTCCTGAGCCGCAGGGGCGAGGCCGTGCCCTGCCCACGCGACGGGCTCCCGGGGGCCACGTACGTGGACTGCCTCCGCGGCGTGGACGAGGCTCGGAGAAGAGACAGACGTCCTCCTGCCTTTTGGGGGCCATGGCCGTGGCCGCTGCCCTGGCCGTGCGTGGGTGGCCGTGTGGCCGTGGCGGCCGCGTGCACGGCCGTGGCTGTGGCCGCAACTGCGGCCATGGCTGCGGCCGCGTGCACGGCCGTAAACGCGCCCAGGGAGCGCCTCCAGGCCCGCGTCCAGCGACGGCACGAGGACCTGCACAGAGCGGCATCAGTATACACCTTTGTGTTCGTTTTCAAAGTCGTTGTTTTGTCGATAGGCGCGGGCCCTCGCCCCCCCCCCCGTGCAGTAGGTCTTGCCTGTTTTGGGTGCCTGTTTCAAGCAAGTGGGGTCCCCCCATCCAAAGCGCGCACTGTTGCAAACCGTCGGATTAAGCAAAGGTCCGGAGCCAGGCCCCCCCCTTTGCGCCCAATGTCGAAACGCCGAATAAGGAAACGTTGATTTCCGATTACAGTCAAGACGTTGGTCCTTGAGGTTAGGTCTTTCCATGGCTGTTCCTCCAGCTCTCCTCGTGCACGCAGGCGCCTTTGGGGCCAGAAAGGGTCTTCGTTCCTAACATGTCGTTCCTTATCTCAGCAGCCTGTCGGCGAAAGAGTAAATTCTGGGGCAAACCGACTGTAGTCGACCTCTGCCTCGAACATTTTTGGAGGTCCGTGCACATCATCTTCTCGGGCCGGCGCTGGGGCCCCCTCCCCTCCCTGGCGTGCGCAGCTCCCCTGAGGAGACGCCCGAGGCGCCGCCAGGGGGGCCCAG
>CAUYUJ010012958.1:400000-421461 GCA_963575745.1 Prorocentrum cordatum | reverse complement strand
AAGTGGGCGGCGAAGTGGGCGGCGAAAAGTGGGCGGCGAAAATGGGCGGCGAAAGTGGGCGGCGAAACTGGGCGGCGAAAGTGGGCGGCGAAAGTGGGTGGCGAAAGTGGGCGGCGAAAGTGGGCGGCGAAAGTGGGCGGCGAACCTGGGCGGCGAACGTGGGCGGCGAAAGTGGACGGCGAATGTGGGCGGCGAAAGTGGGCGGCGAAAATGGGCGGCGAAAATGGGCGGCGAAAGTTGGCCGCGAAAGTGGGCCGCGAAAGTGGGCGGCGAAAGTCGGCGGCGAACGTGGGCGGCGAAAGTGGGCGGCGAACGTGGGCGGCGAACGTGGGCGGCGAAAGTGGGCGCCGAAAGTGGGCGCCGAAAGTGGGCGCCGAACGTGGGGTTGCTTGTCGTGAATATGTTTCTTCCTTGTCGTGAAGCTGCTTGTCGCGAAACCATCCCGGCCATGAAATCTGCGCGAATTTCTGCTATCCGTCCCTCGTTTTTGCATGTTTGGGCCTCCTGGGAGGTCCTCGTTGCCACAGCTGGACCCGCCTCCAGATCCTGGTCAGACTGCACCCGGCTACCAGGGGGGTCGGGGGAGGTCGCAGCGTCGGCATCTCGTGGTTCGGAGCAGAACAGAGACGCACGAGCATACATTCGCGAAGGGTCCGCACGAAGTTCTTGGATCGGCGCTTGGCCTCCCAGCATTTACGTTTGTGCCTCTCTTGATATCAACCGGTTGCCGCTGCCCGTGCCTCGCTTGCGCCCTTTCGGGCTGGCCCCGCGGCCTTCGTCGCCCGGCTGGATTCGCGTTCAAGTCCTGGCCAGAGCGCAGTCAGGGGGGAGACGAGGGAGGAGGAGGATGAGGAGGAGGGGTGGGAGGAGGATGAGGAGGAGGGGTGGGAGGAAAAGGACGAGGAGGGGTGGAGGAGGAGGACGGTAGGAGAGAGGAGGGATGGGGGGAGAGGCGAAGGAGGAGGAGGAGGTGGTGGAGGAGGAGGACGAGGAGGAGGAAGGAGGAGAGAGGAGGAGGAGGAGGATGGAGGAGGAGGAGGAGGAGGAGGAGGAGGATGGGGGGAGAGGAGAAGGAGGAGGAGGAGAGGTGGTGGCGGAGGAGGGGGAGGGGGGAGGAGGACGGGGAGAGGAGGGGGGGGGGGAGGAGGGGAGGAGGGAGAGGGGGAGGAGGAAGGGCAGGAGGGGGGGGTGGAGGAGGAGGAGGAGGAGGAGGAGGAAACCGTTGCCCCCCCCCCCCACACACCCACAGGCGGGGGCGTCCGTCCACCTGTTGAGCTGCAGCGACACCCTCGCCGTCCAGGACCTCGCGTCCGCCCTGCAGGACCGCTCTTCTTCCCCCCTCCCAGGACCGCTGTTCTCGTCCGCCTCCTTCCCCGCCCCTTTCCATTGAACATAAATCCTCACTGTCGCATCCCGAGACGTGTTGGTTGGGTGGGCCGTGCGGTTTGTTTGAGAGTTCTTGGCCATTTGCGATTTCCCAAGCTGAACAGTTGCAATATTTTCATGGAGGGCGGGTCGTTTTAAACATGTGGTTCTCGCCCCAGAGCCGCGCTCATTCGTTTGAAATGTCGCATGAGGTTCACGGATGGAGGGCGAGCCGTGTTCAAAATGTGGTTCTCGCTTTAGCGCCGCGCAGGGCTTCACGATTGGAGGGTGGTACCGTTTTCAACATGTGGTTCTCGGTTTGGCGCCGCGCGCAGTCGTCTTCAGAGTTCACATTCGGTTTAAGGGTTCTTGTGGCTGACGCCCAGACATGGTGCTTTGGTGCGACGCAGGGTTGCCAGGGCGAAAAAGTTACGTTGACTCGCGGTGTTGAATCCCAGGAACGGCGTTCTGGCACGATTCAGAATCGCCAGGGCGCAACAGTAACGTTGATTCGCGGCGATGAAGTCCCAGGGCTTGTGTTCTGGCATGGTTCAGCGTTTTCAGACGGTTATCTTCCAACGGGGCATTTGCGTCAGTGAACATGAATGTTGTGGGATCTATGACAGGGGGAACGTGGAGTGATGTTTTATTGGAGCATCGTTGATGCGCTTTGGGTTTACGTTGGTCCTCCTCCCTCTTCTCCCCCTCCACCACCTCCTCCTCCTCCGCCTCCTCCACTCCTCCTCCTCCTCCTCCTCCTCCTCCTCCACAATTACTCAATATGAAAATACTCTCCCTCTTCCCCTGATGGCGGTTGGGTGATCGCCGAACACCCTCCGCGTACTGTTTTTTTACACACAGGATTCCCGGGAAACGGGTTTTCGCCTGCGTTTTTTTCAAAATGCTGCTCTCGCTGAGGCGCCGGCCTCATTTCTGCTCCCGAATCGTTCCGAATCGTGCTCCCGCTGCAGCGTGGGCCTCATTTTCGGATCGGTGTTTGGCCTCCGTCGTTCAGGATGGCGTTCTCGCCCCAGCGCGGGCCTCTTTCTCGCGCGCCCATCCGCCCGCCACCACCGCGCCGCACCACCACCACCACCACCACCACCACCACCACCACCACCACCACCACCACCACCACCACCACCACCACCACCACGACCAACCACGCACACACGCACGCACGCACGCACGCGCACCACCACCCACTACGCACGCGCGCGCGGAGCCACAGGTCCGCTACGACACGCGTCCGCGGATAGAGAAAATCAGCGCCATGGTAAGGGATGGGAGGGAGGGGTAGGACGTCAGATATGACGCGAGCGCACCTAGCTTGTCCTCCTCCCCCTCCCACTCCCACTCCCACTCCCACTCCTCGATCCAGGCCTCCCGAATGGTGTCCGAGCAGATGGAGTCGGGCGATCCTCCGACCCCATTCGATTTAGTGCCAGCTGAGCGACGTCGGAAAACAGAGTTGACTTCACCGTCATTGGCGCGTAAGCTGCCCGCGCAAGGTCGCGCGCACGTGCCCGCGTTTCCATTGTGGCGTCCCGCGCGCGCGCTGGCGGCCCGCGTAAGCCACCGCGCGAGGTTGCTGCGACATCTCGCGTCCGACCCACATCTATTCGTCGCTCATCTGCTCTGACCAACTTCGGGGGAGCAGGGCGCGAGCTGGGCCTCGTTTTGGTGATCCCGTAGACCGTTGTCGCTTCAACTTTGTTCTGCAGCAGGGGCGGAGCGAAGGCAGACCGAGGGAAAACAGCTGCGGTCCGCCGCGGGAAGTTTGGCGGGAGCATAATTCAGACGGATTTGTTTTGTGAGGGTCCACGACGATGACGACACCCTCGGCGACGCCGACGACGACGACAACGACGGATAATAAAAAGAAAGCGGAGCACCCTGTTTAGTTCATGCCTTGTTTGGGAGGCCTCCAAGGACTTGGCATCGCTCGGACGTGTGCACTTGTTCCCGGCGAGCACAATTGAGGAGCTTCCTGGATGATCGATTAACGCGCACAACACAGGAAAGTGCACGGGGAATGGACGTCCGAGCGATGGCAAGGAGGAGGAGGAGGAGGAGGAGGAGGTGGAGGAGGAGGAGGAGGAGGAGGAGGAGTAGGAGGAGCAGCAGGAAACGAGGAGGAGGAGGAGGAGGAGGAGGAGGAGGAGGAGGAGGAGGGAGGAGGTGGTGGAGGAGGAGGAGGAGGCGTAGGAGGAGGAGGCGTAGGAGGAGGAGGAGGAGGAGGAGGAGGAGGAGGAGGAGGAGGAGGAGGAGGAGGAGGTGGAAGAGGACCACTGCCGCCGCTCGGGCGCAGACCCTCGGCGCACGTACCTGTGGCGGGCCTCGTTCTGCCGCCTGCGGCGGCGGCCCTCGGGCGACCAGGGCGTGTCCGCGCCAGGCCCGCTGCGCGGCACCTTCCAGGTGGAGCACTCGGAGCAGGCCGGTAGCGTTTGCGGGATGACGAAGACGGTACCCGTGCCGCTGCCCTTGCCTCGTTTTCGCCTTTTTTGGCCCTCCTGGTAGGCCCTCGTCGCCACCGCTGGATTCGCTTTGAAGTTCTGGTCAGAACGCACCTCATGAGAGGTTCATGGAGTGTCTGTATTGGTACCCTTTGGGTTCCCCAGTTTAACCGACCCTTATCCCCACGACCATCTCCATACAGACCCCCACCATCTCAGCACCCCAGTTGGGGATATGCCCCTCGAAACCCGAAGGCAACGGCCTTTATATACCCCCCGAAACCCGAAGGTAAAGGCAAATCGGCCAGTTGGGCCCAGGACACGCCCATGGGGATAGGCGTCGGTTCGAAGATGCTCAGGCCCGGCAGGTCGGCAGCGTGCTCGCCGTGGTGGAGCGATGGGACTGCCCCGAGTACCTGCTGCGCCTGTGGGCCGCCTCCGCGCTGTTCGGAGCGCCGATGCCTGGCCTCGGGCTCTGCGAGCTCGAAGTCTCGAGGGACGAAGCCGGCAGCATGAACAGAGTTCCTCGGAGCTTCGCGCGGATCTCTCGGATCGGCGCTGGGCCCCCCTCCCCAGGCGCGCGGAGCGCGCCAGGGGCGGCGCCGGAGACGCCCCAACGGGGGGCTCCAGCGCCGAAGCAAGAGATCCGCGTGGAGCTCCGAAGGCATACGATTACGGTCGAGGTTGATCAGTAGGTCGACCCTGCCAAATCAAGGCTACACTTGTGCGTTCGCGACCCATGTTTTCTACAATCCTGTGGCAATGTGGCTCTCGGAAGGGTCTTGTGTCCTCCCGCGTGTCCTCTCGCGTGTCCTCTCGCTTTCTGTGCCTCCAGAGGTGGCCCTGCACCCGCGCGACCGTCAGCAGGTGCGCGAGGCGCTCCTTGGCAGCGGCGCCGCGCTCGGAGGCGCCTGGAGGGCGCTGCAGCAGCGGTGTGCAGAGGCCGTGCAGCAGCTGGTCGCCGAGGACCCTTACGGCCAGGTCCACCGCCCGAGCGCCGGGGCCACGGCAACCGGTGCGGCGGACAAGGTTCGGGGCGCAGAAGACGGGGGATCTTGCAGGATGCTGCAGGGCCAGGGTTGCACTGGCCCGGGCTTGGGTGCAGGATCCTGCAGGATCCTACAGGATCTTGCAGGACCCTGCAGTGCCTGACTGACCCGGGTTTGGACTGACCCCGCTTGAATACACTTTCCGCTTTACTGAAAGCACCCGTTTTCTCATTACGCTTTATGTTCTGCGTCTCCGCATCCTCATCCTCCTCCTCCTCCTCCATTCCTTTCCCTTACGACGAACCCCCCTGTCCCACCCCGAGGCCAGTTGGAACGGCGGGACGGGCGTGTCGCCACGAACTTCCTTACGACTTCTGGTCCTTTAGCTGGAAACTTATCAACTGCTTCACAGATGCAGGGAGGTTGGTTTCAAGATAGGCCTTCCCTTCGCGCCGCGCTCATTCGTTTTAACATGTGTAAGTTTTCCAGAGGTTGCGGGCGGGCTGTTTTCAAAGTGTGGCTCTCGCCATAGCGCTGCCCAAATTTAATTTTGCAGTTTACAAGGGCTCCACGGATAGACGGCAGGCGGTTTTCAACATGTGGTTCTCGCCCTAGCGCCGTGTACACTCGTCTTAAACATTTGTAAGAGCTTCGCGGATTGAGGGCGGGCCGTTTTCAACATGTGGCTCGGTTTTTGAGTGCCGCGTGCATCCGTCTCTAAAACTACAAGAGTTTGAGGCGGCTCCTTTTCAGACTGTGGTTGTCGCATTAACGCCGCACACACTCGTTCTAAACATTTGAAAGAGTCTCACGGATTCCCATGATCACCGTGCAAGCATTTGTTTTGGGAGCGATTCAGGATTGTGAGGGCACAACAGTTATGTTGACTCGCGGTGTTGAAGCCCCAGGAGTGGTGTTCTGATGCGCATCAGCATCGTCATGACGCAACAGTCATGTCAGTTCGTCGGGTTGGGGTCTCGACAATGGTGTTTTGGTGCGCCTCAGGATCTTCAAACGTTTGTCTCCCAACCGGACATTTCCTTCAGTGGAAATGGATCCTTGCAGGGGCCTGTGAAGAGGGAGCTCGGAGGGAGGGTGTGTTCCGACATCGTTGATGAGTCTTGGGTTTGCATTGGTCATCCTCGTCCTCCCCCTCCTCCTTCTCGCCTTACTTCTCGTCCTCCTCCTCCTCCTCCTAATCCTTCTCTTCCTCCTTCTCCCTCTGCCACAGGGCGCTCTGCGGATGGTGCAGACAGCGCTTGCGCCGTTCAGTTCCGCCTACAGCGCGCAGCCTGTGCTGGCCCGCGCTGCGCCGCCTGTGTCGTATCGATGGGCTGCCGCGGGCGAACACATGTTGGCGCTCTGTCGCACGTTCGGAGGATCATCGCAAGGTGGCCCAGCGGATGCGCGAGTGGCTCTCGAAGTTGCTGGAGGGCCACGTGCGGGAGCTGCTCATCTCCGGAGAGCTCAGCGGCGAGCCAGGTTCGGAGAGCCTCGATGTATACTTTACGTCGTTTGGCTGGCCACGGAGCCAAGGAGGTCGGCGAAGGAATTCGCTGCATAGAGGCTCTAGCTTCCACCGACAGGTTGAGAATCTGGGGCGTCCAAGCTCTTTGGCCGACCAGGCGGCTCGGTGTATACGTCGAGTCCCTCCCACAGGCGCCTTGGTGTGCGACAATGTTGGGTGGATGCTGCGGGAGTCCGAGCTGCACGAGGTGGCTGGCAGGCTCTTCCAGGACGGCCTGCAAATGTCGATGGAGGCAGCGCGCGACCGCGGCGGCCGGGGCAGCTCTCACGCCCGCGGGACCGACAGGAACCACGCGCCACGGGCGGACGTCGCGACGCGGCTGGACCTTTACGAGGCGATGACGACGCTGGAGGTGTACGACCAGGTGTCCTGGATCTTCGAGCACGTCGAGGAGCTCGAAGGACAGACTGCGTGAACACAAACTTTCCGAGCTCCACCGCGGACTTCTCGGATCGGCGGTAGGCCCCAGCATGGCGGCGCCTGTGGCGCCGCCCCCGGCGCGCTCCGCAGGGAGTCGGTGAGCAGCGCTGGTCCAAGAAATCCGCGCGGAGCTCGGGAAGCTGATGCCTCTGCCGCTCTTCCGTCCTCCAGAGGAGCACGAGACGCCGAGCGTCGCGACGCTGCTCACCACGATGGGGGTCCTGAAGTCCAACGTCGGCGACTACGCGGGCGCCCTGGAGGCCCTGTGGCACGCGCGCAGGATCCGGGTCTCCACTGGCACCTTCGAGGGCCCCGCCGGCGCGGTGGTGATGCAGAACATAGGCTGGCACTGATCAGCCACGCGCAGAGAGGGCCGGGGGGAGGGGGGAAGGCTGCTCAGACGAACCCTGCTTCTCAACAGGCGCGGGACTCATCTATAGACGAAAGGCCGTCGCCTTCTAAGAAGCAGCCTCCTTCTAAGAAGTTTCCCCCCCTCCGCCTGATTACTCCCCTTGCGTGCGCCGCCAATGATCCGACTCGATTCTGATATGCCGACGAGCCGATGCGGCCCGATGCGCGCAGGGCGTCCTTCTATGTCGCTGCGCATGTTGGCGCAGCCGAGCCTGCTCGAGTTCGATTCCGTGCCAGTGCGGCCCGGTCCGAGGCACAGTCCGATCTGATCTGATTTCCCCATCCGATTTTGATTGGCCCTGGTTCGTCGTCCGGAGTGTTTGTTTGACAGTCTGGGGGTCCAGGGGGGGGCCCATGTAGACCCGAGAGCGGCGAGACAGAGCTCGCCAGGACCCGTCCCCTCGGGGCCCTTTTGCTTGGGACGTCCGAAGTGGGTACGGTCGGCCCGAGATATGAGATCGATGTCGGCTCGGGGAGGGTACCTTGACGTTCTTCGTGTTTGTTGGATGTTCTTGTGCATCCTGGGGGAGGGTACCCCCCCAGGGCCTCCCAGCTGGGGTCGTAGTAGATGGAGTCGGACAAAAGGTCCGCATCGCCGATGCATCGGCGATGTGGCTCGATGTGGAGCTCGGTTTTCTCAGCGCCGGCGTCGCCGATGCACCGCCGACGTCGGCGATGCATCGCCGACGTCGGCGATGCATCGCCGACCTCATCTACTCGGACTCCATCTAGGAGGCCACTGCTGATACTATTCGTGTTTCTTCGCTTTTCTCGCGCATCCTAGGGGAGGGCACCCTCGATTATGCTTCCGTCTGGCGCCCTGGAGGGTCTCATGCTCTTGAGGGACGTTCTTCTGTCCTAGGTCCGGCCGTATCGTTGGAGCTCTGGGCCTTTCCTCCCGGCTTCCTCTTTGACGACCCCGGGAGCCCGAGAGCAGGCCACGAAGGCCGACGGCGAGGAGAAACGACCAGACGGCAACCGCTGAAATCAAGGAAAAGCGGCCGAAAGCCTTCAGGAACAAGCGGCCGACCTCGAGGCCTCGTCGAGAAATCGACGGAGGCCCCTCGGCCTTCCTGTCAGAGCTCTGGGCCTGCCCCGCGCCCAGCAGGCTACGCGCACGACGCGGCCGGGGACCTGCCGCGGGCCCTCGAGGCCTACCAGGAGGCCGCCAGCCTCCGCCACGCCGCGGGCGCCACGCGGTCGCCCAACGGCGTCCGGCTGCAGGAGGCCACGAGGCGCGCGCCGGCATCGGGCCCCGTGTCGAGCGAGCGGCAGCACACGCGCGCACCCGGAGGTCGCCGCGCCGTCGGTTCGGCTGCGCGGCCCTGCGTCTTGGGGAGGGCGCTGCGGCAACCGGGGCAAGCGCCGCCTCCGGCGCGGTGGGTTTGCCGTGGGGTCTGCCGCGGGCGCGGGACGCAGGTTTTGCGTTGGGTTCGCCGTGGTGTCGGCGTCGTCCACCTGGGCGCGTCGGGAACGCGTGGCGTGGCGACATATAGCCATAGCGGGGAGGGAGGGGGCTGTGGGTGCGTGTTGTCAGGTGGGGCTCCCCTCTCGAAAGGGAGCCCCCCCCGGGGTCCGACAACCCGCACCCATCCCCGTAGCCAGTCCTCCTTCCTCCGACCCCCCATATATGGGTATGGTCCTAGGTATGTGCGCTGCTCGCTCGTCATCCTACGTTTGGGATGGTGCAGAAATCTCGGACGTCAAGGTTTTTGGGGGTCCCAGAAGGGTCGGGCCGAACGAAAGGGGGGGATAGGGAAGAGGGGGGGGTACGAAATCTGCGGCATGCAGCTGGCTTCGGCCCCACAGAGAGGCCTCCGGCGCCGGGAGGCGCCAGGAAAATCAGCTAGGTGAGCTGATTATCGAAGGATTGCACGAAGGATTGCAATCCCCCCCTTTGCTATCCCCCCCCCCTTTGCTATCCCCCCCCTTTGCTATCCCCCCCCTTTGCAATCCTTCGGTGTTTTTTGCAATCCCCCCCCTTTGCTATCCCCCCCCTTTGCTATCCCCCCCCTTTGCTATCCCCCCCCTTTGCAATCCTTCGGTGTTTTTTGCATCCCCCCCCCCTTTGCTATCCCCCCCCTTCGCCCGGCCCGAAAGGAGCTCACCCCTTCGACGCCCTGCCTCCCAGACGCCTCGGGCTCCCCCCATGCAGGGTCGGCCCGTCGAGGGTGCTCCGGGGGGGGGGCCGGCATGGGCTCGCGGGGCCGTCGAGGAGCTCGGTGACGACACTCGCTGTGGGGGGGGGGGGGGATGGGACCGAGGTCGGGTAAAGCCAGGACTCCTCGAGGAAGGGGACCCGGTTAGCAGTATAGGGCCCTGGAGCCCCCCCAAAAATTCGCCAGAATCACTAGAAACCAGGTCTGCCGCAGCTGCTGCTTTATCGGGTGGCGGCAGTTCCGGTTAGTGGAACGGAGCGAGGGGGGGGGGGAGGGGGAGGAGGGAGGGGTAGCTGAAGGAGGAGGAGGGATCGTGAGGAGGAGGAGGAGGAGGAGGAGGAGGAGGAGGAGGAGGAGGGGGCGCCACCCAGGACACATCACTAAACCAGGTCCCACTAAAAACCCAGTTCTGCCAGCGCCCGATCTGGGGGAGGCGCCTCGACCCCGGATCGCCCATGCATCGCTGCTGGGGGCTCGATGGCCTTCCCTGCCCAGGCACGCGCGGATTCGCTACTGGGGGCTCAGCGCCGATCCACATGGGTGGTGTATCGCCGATCTCAGGTCGATGTTTCCCTCCCCCCCCCTGGAGCCAGTCCCCCCCATTGTGGCTGCCCCTGACCGACGTGGCCCTGGCCCCCAGTTGTCCCGGGAACTTCGCAGTTGTTCGGGGCACCCGCGCGGGTTTCTTGCATCGGCGCTATAGACCCCCCTTGCGGCGCCTCTGGCGTCGCCCCCATGCGCGCTTCGCCCACCAAGGCGGGGGCTCAGCCAAGACATCGCGTGGACTTCCGACAGTTTATACGTTCAGTGCCGTTTTTAATACAAGCTCCGCGTGCGGATCATGTATTGAATATGCAGGGATGTAGTATTAAAAACAACGATGAGTTCATGCATAGATTTATTCATACATTAGTAATGTATTAAACATCATTTATATATACATATATATATATATATATATATATTCATATATATATATATTGCATATAACAAATCCTATGTATTAAAAACTGCCCTGTAAGGAGTGGTCTCTTCCCCGAAGGTGTCCCCAGAATTTCCGGGAAGGCCGCCGAGGCCCCCAGAGCTTTACTCACGAGGCCCAGAGAGCATCAGGCGCTCCAGAGTGGTCCCCAAGGGCTCCGGAAATGGAGCCCAGGGGCTCCAGAATGGGCCCGCCTCATGGGCTCCACGACAAACCCCCTTTCTCCGACATCGCATTCATTTCGTGACACTGGTCCCTGGAGATATCGACCCCTTCCAAAAGACCAGCTTCCCATCATATTTTTCATCCCGAGTACGGCCCCACGGTCCGAACATGGCTTTCGAAAGTGTAAAAATCCGTAACAATTTTGGGGCGTCGCCTGGATCTGACTCGGGAGGCGTAAGACTCGAGTTTACTGGAATTCGGCTTTGCGTCTTTTCGACGGTCCCGGGGCGATGTTTGACGGCCCAGTTTTCGTGACATGTTTGCAGCGGGAGTTAACCGAAACTTTAGGTCGCGGTCCCGTTTTTTCTTGTTCAGACGGCCCCGTCAGGCAAACCCGAGACTCCTTAACTCTAGTCTTACGTCTCCCTGGCGAAGTAACTCTGGTGTAGTAGGAGAGCGTCTTTTTTCGTTTGGCGGGTAACGCTTGTTTACCCGCCCCCCCCAGGCAACGCTAACGATCGTACGTCCTTTGGGAGTGGAGGGCGGACCCCTCTCCTCTTAGCAGGTATGGCGTTGTGCTCACAGGCATGGCGTGGTGCTGAAAGGCATGTGTGGTACTCTCAAGCGTGTTTTGGCGTTCGCAGGTTCCCTACTTGTTGCGGTGACGAATTCACAGGCGCGGCGTGGTGCTGAGGCATGTTTCGGTGCTCCCCTGCCAATTGTGGCGCCTGGCGTCTGCAGGCTATTGGTGCGCAGACTGGTGTGGTTTACGTCTACATCCCTATGTTCTCTTCCCCTGCTCTTTCTAATGATGGAACTCTGGAAGCAATGCTGCCAGGGGAGTTCGCAGTCATGCCTGGGTGGAACAAGGGTTATCCCGCGTCTGTCACGATTGGCGCTGACGAAGACAAGGCGACGTCGAACGATGCCATGAGTGCAGTTGCTGTATGGCATCACATAATCATACCTCCTCCCGCCTGCTCCACAGCCTACTAATATCCTCCCCCTTCTTCGTCGTCCTCTGCCCCTCCTCCTCCTCTCCTTCCTCTTCCACTCTGGATATGCGTTGTGCGTCATTGGAATTATATAGGTGGCAGTGTGGGCCATATGGGGTTATCCTCACAGCGCCCTTGACCCTTCACCTCGTCCTCTCCCTCGCTCCTCCTCGTCCTCCTCGTAGGTTTTCGCTTGCACTTGCGGGCCCAATTTCGTGACATTTGCGGGTTGGCGCGCCGAGGTACGGTGTGGCTGTTCGCTCTTATCTGCCCGCGTGCCATTCGAGAGAATCCCACCTTTCTAACCTCCCCCAGTCCCCCCGCTCCCCTCGCCCCCCCCCCGCCACATCGCTCCCGAGTTGCCCCCTCCCCCCCATATCTTTCAATCTCGTCTTGGCCGTTTCGTTCGAAGCAAGCTACGGTTGGTTTTGCCAAGACTTCACAGAGTGCCAGCCCCGCTGCTTGCGTACCAGCTTGTGTGCTGGGGGGAGGGGGGGGGGGAAACCAGACGCATGAGGATGTATAGGAGGAAACAGTGTGGCGCGCGCGGGCGCTCTGGCGCGCACGGCTGTTGCACGATGCAACAATACTGCGGTGTCGGGCGACGTGGAGAGGGTTTCCGCGGTCTGTGGCGGGCCCCGCAAGAAAAACGCTTCGTAAGTTATTGATGTGCCCGTTGGCACGTTTTGTGGTAGACAGGCGATGTGGTGCACGGAAGCATTGTGGTTTGCGCAGGCGTCGTGGTGCACATGGTTGCTTTGGTGCATGCAGGCGCCGCGGTGCACACAAGCGCTGTGGTGCACGCGGGCAACGTGGTGTACACCAGCGTTGTTGCGCACACGCTTGTTGCAGTATACACATTGCGGCGTACATGGGCGACGTGGTGGCGTTGTGCACGCAGTTGTTGTGGTGTACCGAAGCACTGTGGTGCACTCAGGCGGCGTCGTGTTGCACGAGTGCGTTTGGCATTGTCGCGAAAACAAAGTCTGTAGGAACGTCAAACGAGACATCGGCCTGCCAGCAGGTTCCCCGCGGGAGTCTCGTATCCCCGGTGCCCCCAGGGACACAAGAAAATTCTAGGGCACCCTAGGGCCCTGGCCTTCAAATATCAACGAAGAGAGTGCCCCAACATTTTTTGCAGCAGGATTCCTGGTCGTATATGTCGCAAGTAGATGCCCTCGAAGAAAACAGCGTAAACTTTCGGAGCCGCGGGGTTCTCTTGGATGTGCGCTGGAGCCCATTGGTGGAGGCTTGAGCGCCGCCCCTGGCGCGCAGAGCGCGTCAGGGAGGGGGGCCCAGCGCCGATTCACGAGCTCAGATCGGACATACCTCCGAAAGTTTATGTTTACACAGTTTTGTGTTCCCCTCCTTCCGCCCCCCCGACAGAGGGACCCTCGCACAGGCAGAACCCTGGAACAAGAACCGCCTTGGGCTCAGGATGGGCTCGGGTTTTGAAGCCGTTCCTTCGGTCTGCGTCGTGGGATGCCGTTGTGGCCTGGGTCCGCCGTGGCCTGAGAAGACCCCTCGTTCCTTAGTTGGCGCTCCTTTTGATAGCACGGGGTTGAGTCTTTGGTTTTGCCCTTCCCCTCCTTCCCTCGACGAGGCGCCTGCGGAAGAGAATGGCCGCAGAGGTCGGCGCAGACGCGGTGGCCAGGGGCCCGCGGCTCCGACCCCGCTTCATGGCGATCGTCGTCCCTGTCGTCAGCATCGCCGTCGCTGCTTTCGTCCTCGTCGTCGTCGCCGTCGCCGTCGCCGCCCTCGTCGTCCTCTTCGTCGTCGTCATCGCCGTCGTCGTCATTGCCGTCGTCGTCGTCGTCGTCGTCGTCGTCGTCGTCGTCGTCGTCCCCTGGCATCCTTCCGTTGTGAAAGATCACGGCGGAGGTTTTTGTGTGTTGGCTTTCGTCCAAGGTCCCGATAGGGCGTCCGGACCTCTGTGGAGCCACGTTGTGTGAAGAAGTCACAAGGTCGAATGTCTGGGTCACGTCGTTGTCGTCGTCGTCGCCGCCGTCTTCGCCATTTGCGTCGCCGTTGTCTCGTCGGCTCTCCGCGGTTTTCTGGCCTCGCGATGCCCTGCAGCAGCTGCGCCTTGCCGAGAGCATTCCGGGGGTGCCCGAGTCGTCCCGAACGGCCGCCGGAGGCCAGAGACAGGGCCCAGAAGCAACCGGGAGCGGGACCGTGTCGGGCGACAGGGGGTCGGCGCCACACCAACTTGCTAGTACTGTGCGTGCGTCGCCCCACCCTCTTCGTGCGGTGAGAGCCCTCCTCCCGCTCCTGCGTTCCGCGGCGGCCCTCCTCCTCCTGCTCCTCATCCTTCCCCCCCTCGTGTCGCCAGGCAATTTGCACGCCACGTGTCCCAGGCTACTAGAGCGCGCGTGCGGGTCGCCTCCGCCGCGCTGCGACGAAGAAGGCGCGTCGCCCCCCAGGGGCGACGCGTGCGCTGAGGAATCTTGGAGTATTGAGCGTCGTGGCGGGCGCATTCTGGCCATACCGGCCGGGAAAAGGTATACGGCAAGATGCGTGTACTTCCAGTCCAAAACCCCAATAAGGTCGCGCGACTTTGCTCAGGGTACCCTTGCGTCCTTGCTCTTCCTTGCTCTTGCGTCTTTGAGGTTTTCGTCGTCCGCCGCCCCAAAAATCCCAACTTCGGCTTCCAAGGGTCTTGCGTCCTTGCCGCGCGTCCTTATTAGGGTTTTTGACTGTACTGCATGTTCGGGTCGGGCGCACGTCTCCAACGTTAGCACGCAGTTGTAGTATTTCCTTCCGCGTCCCAGGGGGTGGGTGGGTGCAAAACCTGTTGCGCGCAGCCGATTACGGCCCTCCGCCAGGCGCTTTAATCGATACGGGGGCGCATCCGGCGCCCCGCGAGTCTACATTCGATTCGTTGGTCTGTGGGTTTCCTGCACTTGGGAACCTTCCAGTGTGAGTTACAATGTTTGTGTGAGCGCAATGATATGAGAATAGACATTGCTTGAGTTCAACTAGGTCCGGACACGAGTACGTTGGCTTCTATACATGCTTACATTCTTACATACGTTTGCATATGGGCGTTGCTGAACCTGGTGCCTTTTGGATGCGGCTGGATTTTGATAGATGGACCGATACGTCTAGATACGGTTCGATACGGCGGCTAAGGACGCACTCAGCGCGAAGGCTCATTTGCAAAACATGGGTACGCCTAGATGAGGCGTCACCGCCGCTGGACGAGTGGGACAACGACGAGGAGGACGAGGAGTGCGATGAGGATGGCGAGGAGGACGAGAAGGAGGAAAGCGGAGGAGCATCAACAAGGACGGAGCAGGGTGGTCTCCCCGCCCTCAAGGTTCATCGTCCTCTTTCTGACGCTTCGTCTACTTTTGCACTTTGTATCACGTCTCCCCGTTATGCCAACTCCGCCTTACTTCTCACTTTGACCGCCACCGCCTCCGCATCCTTCTCCTCGGGAGGCTCATGCTCCCTCTCCTCCTTGTCCTCCTTGTCCTCCTCATACTCGTACTCATCATAGCTGCCATCTGGGCCTAAGATATTGTCAGGGCAGCCCAGACCGCCACCATGCGATTCCTCGGACCGAGCAGACAGAAGGGGCGGCGGCCCGCATGATGGCAGCACACTCAGCCTCTCTCGCTGTGCTCCTCTTCTGCCAGATCTCGGCTAAGCCCGACAGGCTCGCGGTGAGATAAGGGAGAACAACAATTTCGACATCATCGAGGGGACATCACGCAGACGACATACGCAACACCGCCGCGGCAACACAACATACTACGACACGGGCGGGCAACCAAGGGAAGAGGTCAACCGCAGCAAGGGCACCGCCATCGACATCCAGGAACCGCAGCTCAGTGGAAGAGGGCTCGCGAACACCCTGCATCACGACCAGACGCTGCTGATCATAGGATACTACAGACCGCCACAGTACTACGCTAAGACGAGCAGAGGATTCAACTGGATAGAAGAAACCAGCAGACAGAAGCATCGTCGAGGGCGACCTCAACGAAGGCAACGGCAACACACAGAAAGGAGGACGACCATAATCAGACCTCAAGGCACGCCTCACCCTCACGCTGGCGCGCGAGCAGGCCGAGCTGGCGTCGGCCGTCATCCAGACGTGGGAGATCAACGCGCAGAGCGGCATTGCGCAGGCGGGCTTACAGACGGGCCAGACGTACAACGACGACACGCAGGACATACGACGCAGAGCAGCAGATCCAGCGCTCGAAGAAGGCGGATCGCCCGAACGACTACCAGACGGTGCGGGACAGAAGACTCGCACCTACGCCGACCGCCGTATCGGAGAGAAGAACGCGAGGTACATCATGATACCGAAGAGCATGACCGAGACGATGACATCTCAAGGACCCCCGCTACGACAACAAATGCGACAGCGACCTCAGCCAACGAGACGGAAACAGGACAGCCTCGCGCTCGCAGCACGACACGGACGACACAGAGGAGAAGTCAACGAGAAGGTAGAGCAGAGGACAGCGGACCCACCAGGAAAGGGAGTCGATCAACTCATCACGGACAACAACACTGCCCCCGTAGAGACAGCGCAGAAGTACTACTGCCAGGCGCCGAAACCGACGGACTACCGCGAGAGGCTCACGAAGTACACCGAGAGGCTAATCGCACGCCTGCGGCCGAATCGTCGCCCCCCCCGTTTTACACGGACGAGCTCGAACCCAGGGACCTGCCAGGGACGGTTGACCCACCCAGGTCCCAGGAAGAGACAGAGCCGGAGGGCAATCCACACGCCATAGACAAACATCTGGGCCCTCAAGTAACATCGACGCAGAGCTACTACCCAGAGTTGCAGAAGCGCATCCAGGCCATGAAGAAGAGCTACTACGAGCGCGGCAGGTCCTGGACCAAGCGAGAGATACCCTACATGCGGAAGCGCGCGGTCCTCATATGCAGGGTCATCAACACGGGGCTTTCGTGCATCGAGTGCTACTTGCCCACGCCCAACGAGTGCCAGATGCTCCAGAGCGTGAGGGGCGCCCTCCTGAGGCCGATCATGGAGATGCGCGAGAACGGGAAAAAGCTGCACGACATCACGAAGACACGCCAACGACAATGGCGACGAGCACAACGGCAACGCACAGAGCAACGAGTCGAAGAACTATCACGAGCAGGAGGAAGATACGTACCACGAAAGAGGGACTTCTGGACGGTTGCTACGGCAAACTTCACGAAGCAGGATGGCTTGATTTTCGGCGACTTCCAGGAGGATCAGACGGCAGGGAAGGCACCGAGCAGAACGCCCAGCACCTGGAGGCCATCCCACACAACGCCGCGGAGAAGGAATATTACGAGAACAACTTGGAAAACAAAAGATAAAGGAAGACTACAACGAGATCGCCAAAGGCCCAAAGGCCACAAACGAGTACGCCTACGACGAGCAGCGCCACCAACGGCGACACCAACGGAGATATGGCGACTACCACTACGCCCACCGAAGGCGGAACACCAACCACGCTAACGACACGGCCTGGGACTTCAAGCAGAAGGCGGAGAACACGTAAAAAAGTTACCGAAGGCCGCCTTGCTATCAACGAGCGCATCAATTACTACCAGTGCTTCACGAGCCGAAGAACAACGCAAGCTACAACTACACGTCCACCATGAAGGACATGCACAAGGAGTTCGCCAGCTGCAAGTGACTTACGCGGACACGACCAACGGCAACAACACGCAGGATCACTGGGACCACGGAGAACAACGATACCACAGGGAGACGTTCAACATCGAGCGCAGAGACAGCCTGGAAACACCTGGCCAGGAGCTGGGAGAACAAGTGGACGCGGCTTCGCGCGACAGCCCCCACACCTACGTATGGACCGAAATGGCGAACTACACGGGGCGCATGTCCGACGCAGGAGCGGAGCGCGACTACCTCGAGAAATACTACAAGGACGTCATCGAGTGGCAGGGCAGAGAAGAGAGCAGACAGCATCCCAATCTTCCCCGCACGCAAGAACAAGGGCAAAGGAGGGGGCATCACGGAGAAGTGCAGGCTTCAGTTCCAGGCGAAGTGAATGGACACGCAGCTGGAGACGAGCCGCAAGATCGGGGCGGTTCCGCGCGGAGAACGAGAACTGGGACGTCTCGCCAGAACGACACGGAGAGAGGAGCAGCACAATATGATGTGCGTGAGCGGACGGCGCGGCTCTGTTCTGCCCCAGCGATCGCGGCCCATCAGGCCACCCCGTTTTTACGCACCAGCGCACGATTCCATGGGCTGGTCAGGGAAGGACGCTTTCCTCCTCCGCCTCCGTCCGGGACCTCCTCCCACTCCGAGGCCCGAGCTTCCCTGACTAATTTGTCTTGCGCCGACCTCCCCGCCCCCACCCGAAGGGCTGAGAAGACGGGGCAGTAGGGGAACCAGCGAGAGGGCACTCGATAGCGGGTGCTACCCTGCCCGCAGACCCCTGCGTGGGGGAGGACGGTGCAGGTAGGGCCCGAGCGTCTCAGTGACGCCCGCGACCCCCTTTCAGAAAAACGACCTCAGCTAGGCCACACAACTTTATTAAGCAACACAGCGCGCAGCGATAGTGCAGCACCGAACCGGCCCGAGAGCTCGATCGATCGATCGTATATATCATCATCATTTCCTCTCCTGCTTGTTGTCCTTTTGCTCCGCTGCATTGCCCTTGTCCTTGTCCCTTCGTTCTCCTCCCCCACCCCTTCACGCCATCCTTTCCCCCCGCAGTCCCGCTCCTTCACTCTCTCGCCCCAATCGCTACTCCTCATCCTCATGTCGGAAGCAGAAGGAAGGGGGGGGGAGAAGGAGACGGATGAGGAGGGGGAACAAGAATGGGGAGAGGGGGCCAAGAGCGAAGAGGGGCGTACATCTTTGCAGAGGCAGGGCTCGCCCCTCGTTCGGGCTGGTCGCACGGCCGAGCGAGGGATGCGTGTGCGCTGGCAGCAAGCAGCGTGGCGCAAAGGGATTATAGGTCTCAGCGCACGATACCAAGAAGGAGGAAGCGGGAGGGGAGAAGAATGAAGATGGGGAGGAGGATGAGCATGATGGGGGACGAGGAGGAGGAGCAGCAGAGGGGAGCATGATATCCAGCAGAACTACCAGGATGAAGAAGCGGAGGAAGGTCAATAATCAGAGAGGATGATGAGACATTGATGTGAGAATGGGTGCTATGGGAGGGCCATGAGGAGGAGAGGGCGGAGTAGGAGGATCAAGAGCCGGAGGCCGAGGAGGATCAACGAGGTGATGCGAGGACGGTTCACGGGAGGAGGCGAAGGGGGAGTAGGAGGACCCTTGAGGCGGGGGAGTGAGGGTACTCATGGCAAATATTTGAAGTGAGAGGGGGACGACGGACGACGAGGAACCGCGAGGAGGAGTCATGAAGTGGCGGGCCGGGGCGGACGAGGCCGAGGAGTGGCAGCGGAATCGGTGAGGAGGGGGAGAGAGACAGAGCGAACGTAGGCGGATCAGTAAACGGATACGAGTCGAGGACGTGTATTGGAGAAGAACGGGATGGAGGAGGAGGAGGAGGAGGAGGAGGAGGAGGAGGAGCAGAAGGAGCAGGAGGAGGAGGAGCAGGAGGACGAGGAGCAGGAGGACGAGGAGGAGGAGGAATCAGATCAGGAGGATCGGGATGCAGTGTAAAGGTGAGGAGGCGATGAAAGTCGATGCTGGAAGATTGACATTCGATTGCAGATGATGATGCGAGAAATATGAGGATGAGGGCGAGAGAGGGGGGATGATGCAGCCCAACACTGGCAGACAGTACACCTGGATATTGAGAGGATAATGATTTAGTGATTGCGACGGTGACACTGACGGTGGCGTGCAGATCACCGCGTCCATCTCACAATTGTGCACATCGATGCGCATAGAGACGACGCATCAGCGTCCATACCATTGTATTACTTACTGGTTTATATATACACACATGTCTATATGCTAAACAAGATTCCATTGTTAGTTTGATATGCTGGCCTACTCGCCTAGACATGGCTGAATCTACATACGTTTCGAAACGGTGACGCTTCTGTGCACACGAGGACAGCGAACGCTAAACCCACACCTGCGTGTATAACTGTATATATATATATATACATGTGTAGCCAGAGAGTCTTTTTGTTCCAGGCATATCAGATACGGGGGTCCGCATGACCGCAGCCATGTTGGTTTCGCGACCATTGTCATATCGAGGTATTGTGGGCAAGCATGTTTTTGCATGCTCCACGATTGGCCAGGATCACCGCAAAGTGGTTATTTCCTCGAAGCGGCCATAAAGAATAGCGGGAGGACAAAGCAGTGGAGCGCAGCGTTGCAGTTGTTCCGCGAAGCGTCTCGGCTACGTTCGGCGACCAGTCCAGAAGGTTTCAAAATGGCCTAAACGTACACCCGAAGGAACAAGGCGGCCAAGGAGACCCAATGGATCCCCAAGACGGCCCAAGATGAGCCCAGTACGGCCCCAAGAGAGCCCTCAGGCAGCCCAGCAGGCCCCCCAAGCGGCCCTAAGAGACTTCCAAGATGGCCCAGGATCCTTCAAGACGGCCCCAAAACGGCTCCCCAAATCCCTCAATACCGCGATTCCAGACGGCGTCCACGAGGCTCCAAGACTGCCCAGAGACGGCTGGAAGTGGCCCGGGAACTCTCCAATAATGCGCCCGAGAAGGCCGAATCATCAATTTTTCAGGCCCTGCAGGTGCGATCCGGATGGGTTTTGCTGCCGTCGTTGCATTGTGGTTTGGCCCCAGATGCGCGGCCAGGAAGGGAGGGGGCGGCCTTCGATGCCAAGTGGTTTGGCCCTGGTGGCGTGCACTTCGGAACCAGGTTCGGGCACCGTTCCTCCGTGTTCAGTTTTTCCTCCTCCGCCTCCTCATCCTCATCCTCCTCCTCCGGTCTCCGGGTGGGTCCAGAGAAGAGTAAAAAACGTTTAAGAAAAAAAACAGCGGATTTCTTTACAAGTCGCCCAGATTCCAAAAGTTAGTTGCCGCTGATCTGTTTATCACCCCCAAGGGCTTCCAGAATCGCCCCTGCATTCCTCATTTGCAACTTGCGATGTGAGTTCCCTGGGCGCGGCTAGAACCCAAGCGCGCGTGGAGCGCGCGTCATTCTAGTTGATGATATGGACTGTCTGGTGCTCGGGTGTCTGGGTTCTTTGTAGGCCTCCTGCGCTTATCTGTGTGCCTCTCGGGCACTGTTGGGGGCTCTTGCGGGGTTCCTTTGGGCCGCTTGTCTTGGCGACGTCGGAGTATTCAACTTGGACGCCCAGATAAGTTTGTGGCAGTCGCGTGTGAGTCACGTCCCCTACACTAGGCACGCCAAAAAAGAAATCGGCTTGCCAGCAGGTGCCCCACTGAAATTTCGTATCCCTCGCTGGCCGTAGGAACCCACCAGAACCTTGGGGCTTTTCAGGATCCTCGTGGATCGACGACGAATGTGCCCCAAGATTTCTTACTATGCGTCAACTGTTTCCCGCCGCCCTTCCCGCTATCTAAGCCAGCATCGTTGAGCTCGGGGAAGGTTGGATGTCGTCCTCGCCAGTACCTGAAGGTGCCCCGCGAGCTTTGGGCTTTGTCGAGGATCCTACCATGCCTCCTCCTCCTCCTCCTCCTCTCTCTCCCTCCTCCGTGGATGACGCCTCCGACGATGACGCTTCCTCAGACGGCAACGACGGCTGCGGTGGCAAAGACGACGAGTTTCCCGAAGGTGGCGCTGGTGCGCCCCAGTTCCGCCGGCCCCGCGAGCCAGGGCAGCACCGAGGCCTTCGGGTGAGGAAATGCGCGTTTCTGTCGCAAGCGTGCGTTAGGCATCACGACTCCTACGATGAGGTTGCCATTTTCATGTATCAATAGACCAACCCTGAACGTTCTGCGACTTACGCAGCAATATGCTTTGACTGTATCACCCGCGTCGCGTATCACCCGCTTGGAAAATGCGTTGTAGTGTTGTATGTGTGTGGCTGTTTATCTTCATGCATGACGGAATGCCGTAATTTATCGGGCCAGGGCGATGTACCTGAAT
>CAUYUJ010012958.1:365000-395000 GCA_963575745.1 Prorocentrum cordatum | reverse complement strand
CATCAGCATCAGCAGCATCATGATAGTCATCAGTATCAGCATCATCATCGTCATCAATAGCATTACACCCACCATCAATCGTTAACAGCAGCATCACCACAGCATCAACATCAAACACATCATCAGCACGAGGGGAGCATCGCGGCGCAGCTTTGTTTTTCTTGGCCCACAGAGCGCGCCGGCGCCCGCTCAGGGCTGGCGGAGGCTTCTTGTTGTCGCCGTCGCTGTCGTCGTCGCCGCCGCCGTCGTCGTCGCCTCCGTCGTGGTCCTCGTCCTCGTCGTCGTCGCCGTCTTCGTCATCGCCGTCGTCGTCGTCATCGCCGTCGTCGGTCTAGGTCGCCGCCTCCGCAGTCGTCGAAAGGTCCGTCGTCGTGTCGGATCGGCGATCGTCGTCGTGGTCGCCGTCGTCTTCGGTCGGGGAGCGTCGCCGTCTCCGTGGTCGCCCTGGCCGTCGTGGCCGCCATCACCGTCGTCTTCGCCGTGGCCGCCACGGTCGTCGCTGCGCTTCCGACGTCGTCCGGATGGCATCAACAAGAGCCCCTGGGCCCCTCTTCTCTGGGGCCGCCTCTGGCCGCGGCGGCGAGAAACCGCAGAGACATCCGGAAGCCTCCACAACGACGACGTCGAAGTCGTCGCCGCCGCAGCCGTTGTCGTAGTCGACCTCCTCGTTGTTTCCTCCTCCTCCTCCTCGCCTCGTCGTCCTCCTCCTCCTCCTCCTCCTCCTCCTCCTCCTCCTCCTCCTCCTCCTCTTCCTAATCTTCATCCTCATGCTCATCCTTCTCCTACTCGTCCTCTCCCCCTCTTCCTCCTCCTCCTCCTCCTCCTCGTCCTCCTCCTCCTCCTCCTCCTCCTCCTCCTCCTCCTCCTCCTCCTCCTCCTCTCTTGTCACAGTGCGCCCCAAAACTGGTCCTGGGCTGGAGCCCCTGGGCCCCTCTGGGGAGGCGCGGGCCCCTGGGCCCCTTTAGGGAGGCGCGGGGGAGGCGGAGACCGCGTTCAGAGCATGCAGTTACGTATTTTACACGAGTGCCTGAGGCACCGAGGAAGAATCCAGGCCTCCCAGATGGGATCCGAGCAGCTGGGGTTGGAGGATCGCGCTGCGTCGTCGATGCATCGCCGATGCGGCCTGATTCGTAGCCTGGTTGTCTGCACGCCGATGGCGCCGATGCACCGCTGAAGACGCCAGTGCATCACCGATTTTCGCCGATGAATCGGCGATGCGGTGCGATCCTCTGACCCCATGTGCTCTGACCCAACCTGGGAGGCCACTTAAGAACACAGTTTACGGTCTGACCGATGTAAAAGATCAAGGTCGGTGTCCATTTGGTTACCCTAGTGTTCTTCGTGTGTTGTGCGATGTTATTGAGCATCCTGGGGGGAGGGTATCCTCGAGTGACTTGTGGTTTGAGGTGTTTTGGCTGGCGGAGGGTCCCATGTTTTTGGAGGATCTTCTTCTGTCCTAGGTCCGACCGTCGTCGACGTCTCGGGTCACCACAGGGCGCTCAAAACTGGTCCGGGGCTGGAGCCGGCTGCAGGACTGAGGTGGGGCATCACGTGTTCCAGCCCTGGGAGAGGGGGAGAGGCGCCTGTCACCACAGGTGTCCTGCCATTTCGCCTCTGGGCCTCTTTCTCCAATGGTCTTCGCATGCCGAATCTGCCCCTTTGCCGCTCCTGGCTGGCTAGTCGTGCTGGTGCCCCTCCAGAGCAGACCCCCAAGCCGCCTCCAGGCCCCTCCCTGGACCCCCCGCGAGAATGTCGTCGCCGCCGCCCCGGTCGTCGTCGCCGTCGTTGCTCTCAGGGGATGCGCTCGCGGGCGGGGGGCCGCGTCGGCCTCGCCCTCGCGGCGGCGGCGGCGGTCGCGCTGGCCTGCCGTCGCAGGCTCCGCGCCTTTCGCCGTGCCTTCCGCCGCGCGCAATCGCCTCGGCGGCACGGAGGCGGACGCCGCTGCCTCGGCGGCTCGGAGGTGGGCCCCTAATTTCGAGTAGGAGATCGACTACAACATTGATTTACCCCAGAGTGGATTTGTTCGTACAATCTACAAGAAGATACTTCGAATGTTTGTAGTAGACCTACAGAGACGAGTTGTTCCCAACCATCCCGTGGTGTTGGGCCCTCGTTTTGAAGAGACGGTCCCCGCGTACCTCCCTCCTTCATTCCTCCCTCTCCTCCCCCTCCTCCCCCCTTCCCCTCCTCTCGGCGTTTCACCCACCCAGTACAGCGTTTCGTTCCTTCCTCCCTCTCCTCCCTCTCCTCCCTCCTCCCTGCGTTTCACCCACCCAGTACACCGTTTCGTGGCCCCATGGGGAGCTCCACCGAAGCCCCCAGTAGGACAGTCCGCGCGAGTCCCGAAACACCCAATTTGGCGGCATTTTCACCCGCCGCGTACAGCGCTTCGTGGCCCCATGGGGAGCTCCACCGAAGCCCCCAGTGGGACCACCCACATGCGCCCCGAAAACCCATGTAACATTTTCACCATCCCAGTACAGCGTTTAGGGAGCTCCATCGAAGCCCCCAGTGGGACCGCCCTCATGCACCCCGAACCACCCAATTTGGCATTTTCACCCACCAGTAAAGCGTTTCGTGGCCCCATAGGGATCTCCACCGAAGTCCCTAAGTGCCACCGTCCGCATGCGTCCCGTTAACTCCATGTTGCATTTTCAACCACCTACTACAATGTTTCGTGGCCCCATGAGGAGTTCCACCGAAGCACCCAGTGTCACCGTCCGCATGCGTCCCAGAAACCCACTTCTGGCATTTTCACTCACCCAGTATAGCGCTTCGCGGCCCCATCTGGAGCTCCACCCCTAAGTGTCACCGCCCGCATGCGCCCAGAAAACCCAATTTGTTGGCATTTCCAACCACCCAGTACAGCGCTTCGTGGCCCCATAGGGAGCTCCACCGAAGCCCCCAGTGGGACCGTCCTCATGCGCCCCGAAACACACAATTTGGCATCTTCACCCACCCAGGATAGCGCTTCGCGGCCCGATATGGAGCTCCACCGAAGGCCCTAAGTGCCACTGCCCGCATGCGTCCCGAAAGCCCAATGCGACATTTTCTCCCGCCCAGTACAGCGCTTCGTGGCCCGATATGGAGCTCCATCGAAACCCCCAGTGGGGCTGCCCGCATGCGCCCCGAAACACCCAATTTGGCATCTTCACCCACCCAGCACAGCGTTTCGTGGCCCCATAGGGCGCTCCACCGAAGCCCCCAATGGGACCGCCTGCATGCGTCCCACACGCATAACTTAGCATTTTCGCCGACCCAGTACAGCGTTTTGTGGTCCCATAGAGAGCTCCACCGACGGCCCCAGTGCTACCGCCCGCATGCGTTCCCCACTCCCAGTACAGCGTTTCGTGGCCCTGTAGGGAGCTCCACCGACGGTCCCAGTGCTACCGCCCGCCACCCAGTACAGCACTTCGTGACCCCATAGGAGCTTCACACAAGGCCCCTGTGCTACCGCCCGCATGCGTCCCCCCCACCCAGCACAGCGCTTCGTGGCCACATAGGGAGCTCCACCGACGGCCCCAGTGCTACCGCCTACATGCGTTCCCCCCCGCCCAATGCAGCGCTTCGTGGCCCCACAGGGAGCTTCACCGAAGAAGATGTTCACAATTGCGGCACCCACAGCTGCATATGGTTGGGTCCTTCGCCGGGATATTTTTCCGTAGGTTCGACGAACAATTCGGGATTCAGTCAAGTCTGCCGCCGATCTCTCACTCGATGTTCGGGGGCAACGTTACGCGGGAACGGGCGCATGGATGGCTCGAACACGTCGAACTTCGCAGTTCGAGTTTTTTGGCCGCGTTCGTCGGTTCTTGGCGGCTGTCCTGCCTCGGGGCTTGCTCCTCGTCGAGGGTATTAACCGGCATTTCTGGATAATCAATGGCCCCACCCCTTAATTTTTCATCCATTATCATCTCCAGCCAATGTATTTTTTTCATAAAACTCCACTCCAACCAGCATTGCGCGAGACACCGCAGCCCCTTGCGCGACCCCGGCAGGAGCGTTCCCTGCATCAGCAAATTCGGAGGGGAGGGGAGGGGAGGAGAGAAGGGAGCAAGCGGCAGGCTCGCCTAGCCGCCCTCCTCGCGCCCAGCCCCGCGCGCGCGAGCCCCGCCGCACTGCCGGCCCCGCGTGCGGACGCCGACCTCCGCCGCCGCGCGGGCCGCATGCCGTCGCTCCAAGCCAGCGCGCCCGCGCCGCAGGGCCTCCGCCTCACAGGCGAAGCCGTGCGCGGCGAGCACTTGCTCTGGCAGCGGCCGCCGTCCGGCCGTGGCGCGCATGAGCTCCGCTGGCTTGCGCGCTCTCACAGCGACGATTCGCTCTCCTGGAGCCTCCGCAGCCCGCTGCCCCGCCGCCGCTGCGCCAGCCGCTGCCGCTGGCGGCATCGCGGCCCCGAAGGAACCGAGCGGGGAGAACGGCAGGGCGCTGTTCCAGGCTTGCCGGGGAAGCCGCCGAGACCGCTGGGGCCTCGGGCGGCGCTGCCGGCCCCCCAAATCTTCCTCGCAGTCGGGCCGCTCCCCCTATTCAACGACTTTCATGGATGAGAGCCCATCGGTATCCTGTGGACCCTTCGCGGGGCCCGCTTCCACGCGGCCCGCGAAGCGACAGGCGTACCGTGCCATCTCGTAGCACGCCGTGACCAGCAGGAAGTCCCTCTCCTTGGCCCTGCCCAGGCCAGCCCCTGCTTGGCACGGAAATCAGCTCTGCGATTGCCGTAAAGGTCGATCGCCGTGATCTTGCCGTCCCGGAACGCCTGCTTGCCCAGGTGCGACTCCACCTTGACCGTCTGCACCTCGTCGAGGCTGTCGTTGATGCCCGGCCACAGGTGCCCCTTGGCCGCCCTCGGCCTCGCCGCCCAGCCAGGCGCTCTGGCGCAGGCAACCGTGGCCTTGCAATCTATCACCAGCACGCATGCCCCCAGGATGCACCGCGCTGCCTGGGCCACCGCGAAATCCTCGCCATCGCGGGCCGATTGCGAAGGCGCCAAAGATGGCGGCACCGTTCCCCCGGCCTCCGCCACGATTGCCCCTTGAGCGTCCAGCACAACCACTGACCAGCCCGCCGTGGGCAGCGCTGGCATGTCGGCGCGCGAACAGCTGGCATCCGTGAGCACCTGCCACCCGGCATCAGCAGCCAGTCCGCCTGGCGGCCAATTGCGCCCCTTCAGGCTGCCAGGGCGGAGACTGGAAGGCGCCCAGGGGTTCGGGGAAGAGCCCTGGCGCCAGCAGTTCCGTCCAGGGCCCCCCCTGCCGCTCCAGGAAAGTGGCCGCGGCCAGCAGCTCGGGTGGCGCGTCCTGCCTCCAGCGCGCTGTCGCATCGCAGCGGAACCGCCGGTGGAAGAGGGTGCCCTTGGCCGCCCCGCGGCGCTTGCATTCTGGCGCGACGTCGGGGCAAGAGGACGCCAGCCGCGCCTGCGACCAGACTCCCCCGATCTTCAGACGCCGGAAACAGGCCTTATGATGGGGCCCCAGAGCTCCTCTGCGGGCGCGTGGAGCAGCTCCAGGGAGGTCCGCCACGACGGCGGGGACCCCCATGCTGGCCGTTGCTGGACGCCCATCAATCCAATGGCCCGCTTAGCCGCCTCCCGCGCCAGCCCGCCGAGACAAGCAGGCGCGAAGAAGTTCATGTCCAACTCGCGGCCACGCTCGTCCAACAACACGTCGGGCGAGGACTCCGCGAACCGCCAGCCGACCCTCTCGAGCGTCGGGGACAGTGCCGAGATGGGATCCTTGACCACCTGCCAGGGGCGTGCATGCACGCGAGCTTTCTTTGACGCCTGAAGACATGACAACGCCACGGGCCTGTCCAGCTGCTTCTCCCACCACGCGCGGCAGTAAGCCTCCGCGGCCTGGCCAACCAGCAGCACGAGCGGGTCCTCCCTCCATCCGTGGCCCGAGAGCAAGCCGGCGAACTCCAGCGACGCCCTGGTTGGCATCGAGCCAGCCTCGCCGACGAGCGAAGCGCGGGCAGCCTGGCATCGGGGACCCCTGTGATGGCAGCCCCCCAGATGGTATTGGCCGTTGGGCCCGCCCTCTGCACTCGGGCGAGGCGCCAGCCTGGGCGGAAGACGCGGCGCCCTTTCGCAGACTGCTCCAACGCCGCCGCTTCACGCTCAAGCTGCGTTGCCACGCTGCGGTAAGAGCCGGCAGTGGCGCCCCCTCCGAGGCCCGTGTGGGCCTGCGCGAAGGCTCTGGCTGCCGGCGGCCAGTCGGGGTGGCCAATCAATTCGGCCTGCAGCGCCGGCGTGGCCAGCGCGACCGTCTTCTTCCAGCTGATGGGCAGCCTAGCGGCCTGCAGCCACTGGACCAAGGCTTTGGCCCCCTTGGCCAGCCGGCGCCCCGCAGTGGCCACCCCGCCGACGACGTGCAGCGAGATGTCGTCGATGACGTCGATGACCCCGCCAATCGGGCATGCCGCTGCCGCGGTGCGGAGCGTGGCAATCAGCCCAGCCTTGGCCAGCGCAGTCGCGCAGCTGCATCCCGCAATGACGGTCCCGTTGGGGCTGACCAAGCTGCCCGTAACGGCCTCTACCTCTGGGCGCCTCGGCCCACGGTTGAGGCAGCGCAGCGCGCGCAAGAGGCCCACGTCAAAATCGACCGAACGCGCAGCGTCCGCCAGCTGCTCGTGGCTGGCCCTCCCGTAGAACTTGGATATGTCTGCATAGACGCCACCTGCCTCCATGCCCTGGCTCCGCGCACGCTGCGCCAGCGCGTTGTGCAGCCAGGCGGCGCGGGCGCAGCCGGTTGTCGCGTCGTTGCCCCGCATCATCGGGCTGTCTTGCGCCGCCCCCCATTCCTTGCAGCATCGACGCCGGATCCTCGACCAAACGTGGGCGAACATGGCCACGAGGCCGATCGGCCGCCCCCCGCCGTCTGCCTTTGGGATGGACACCGCCAGGCACAGCAGCATCTCCGACATGATCGGGCCCCGCTCCCAGGCCGAGAGGATGGCCGCCGTGCGGTCGGCGAATGGAATCCCCAGCTCGTGGAGGAGCCTGGGATGCATGCCGCCCCATCCCAACCCAGTGCCTTTCGCGAAAGAGTCGATGACCCCCATGACTCGGCCCCCTGCGATGTCGGGCAAGGACCAGACTGCCTTCCAGGACAGAGGATGGCTCTCTCCACGGCGGCCGTCATCGACCCAGAGCGGCAGCCAGTCCCGGAGCAGACGATCGATCGCCTCCTGACCGACCAACGGCTCTGCCACCTCCTCAGCCGCGGCATCGTCGAGGATCGCGACCCCTGCCGCGGGCCGAGCCTTGATTGAGCACCTGATGCGCCCCCTGGGCCCCTCCAGCGAAAGCATCCTCGACGAAAGCTTTCCGCTCCTGATTGCGACGCTGCGCGCCCTAGGAACCGGGCGCCCTCGGGCCCGCGCTCCAGCATGGCGCCCGCCAAGGGGCGCGCCTGGGAGCGAGTGAAATTGCCTTGCTCCTGATGCTTGAGCTCGGCGAAGGCCTCCTCCAGGCGGGGCCGCAGCACCGTCGCGCAGGCCGCCCGCGCGCTGCCGGGCCCTGCGGGGCCCGCGGCCGAACAAGCGAGGCCACGCAGTCCCAGTGGGTCGCGTTCGGGCCTGCACGCCGCCGCTGGTGCGCAGAGACCGCCGAAGCCAATGGCACAGGCGCCAGTATGTAGCCGCGAGCACGCTCAGAATGGCCAGCAGCCGCTCGCCCGCGGAGGCCCCGACGGGCGCGCAGCACCGCCTCCGCCTTGGTGAACCGCTCTTAAATGGCGTCACCGAGGCGGCGGAGCAGCCAACCGCCACCTGCCGGACCAGCCGGCACGTGAGGCTGGCGCCTGCCGCGATGCCATCTTGGCCCAGCTCGGCGTCCAGGTCGAACGCAAGTGACATCCTGGCCACCTGAATATGCCTCCTCGGCGTGGGCCCTTTAAGCTTCAGCGTCGCAGTGTGGCGCGCTGGCGGGGGCGAGGCGGGGGGCGCGGTCACCTCGTAGCCGCAGCTGGTCAGCGCCGCCGAGGCCAGGAAGAAGTCGTAGACCTTGCCCTTGCACGTCGGCAGCCGGGGTGCCAGCGCAACGCCATCCAGACCCCGGATCCAAACGTTTTCCGCTAGGGCTTCGGGCGTAACATTCCAGAATGGCCACCACTGTTCCAGGAGCCATCTCTGCAGCTCCTCCAACAGCTCCAGGTTGGCGCCCTGCACGCCCATCGAGCAGGCGAGGTAGACCGAGACGAACAGCACCTGGAACCCGCCGAGCGCAATCCTGCGCGCCAGCACGCGGGCAGCATCGCAGCCTGGGCTCGTCGCTTGCCGCGTGACGCCGGGCGAGTTGTCCGCGACCATGGCCATTCCCGCCGACGCGGCGTTCGCGGCCTCGCCCGTGCGAACCACGGGGCCACTCGCCAGCTTGGCCCCGAAGGTCGAAATCCAACTTATGGCCGTCAACTGCGCCGATTCCGAGACGAACCTCGTCGCCAGGACCAGGGCGACATGCGGCCTAAGTCTTTGGTCCGCCAGCCACGGCAGGCCCTCCTCGGTCTTGGCCCATGCGTCGCCGCTCAGCGTCGCAGTCAAAGGCTCCGACGGCGCTGGGGCCTGCGACTCCTGGCTGCTGGGCTGGTTCGCTGGCGCACCAGCAGGGTCGGCTCGGCCATCAATGCCAAGCGCCAAGCGCCAGCGACAACGCAGGGCGGGGAGTCAGGCTGTCCCCGACGCCCACGGCCCGCGCGCAGACGGAGGCTGCCTCCGGAGGCGCCGGGGGGGGGACGATTTGTTAAAACCTGTTTGACCTCCTATTCCCAGCGCGGCCTCCTCGGCGACCGCCCCAGCGCTTTCATCAGCAATGCTGGGAAAGCCTCGCTCCTCTCGCGTGCACGGCCCGCCGGGCTCCCGAAGCTAGGAGCTTGCGACGACGATGTGGCCGTTCCGCCAGGCGGCCCGTTCGTCAAAATCCGGGCAACGTTCGTCGAAGTCTGGTCATTCCTGACCCCCCACCGCCATCCGCGGACTGGCCAGCAGCAAGAGGAAGCACATCAGCCGCATCAGCCAGTTGCCGCCGAAGGACTGCACTAACCGGCGCCCACGGGCCTGCAGCGTCGCCGCGACGCGCGGCCTGCATGCCCGCGCTCCTCTGCCGGCGGGGGCTCCCAGGGGCTGGCCGCCCCCTCCCTGGTCTCGGCGTCGACCCTGTCCATGGGGCAGCTCTCTGCCAGGGGCCGGCGCTGGGGGCTGGCGGCAGGCTCGGGGTCCGCATCCCGCATCTGCTGGCGGGCGACGCCCATCTACCTGCGCACCTCGACCCAAGCTGTTTGGAAGTTGCCCGAGCGCCATGCGTCCTCCAGGTGGTCGAGCTGGAAGAGGAGCCCTGGCGCGGCGCTCTTCTCGACCACTGCTGCCGCCTTGCAGCGCCCCCCCTCCGCAGCTGCCGCTTGAGCTTCGTCCTCGAGCTCGCGGAGCCGAGCTTCAGTGTCGTCGCGCTCCACTGACAGCTGGGCGAGCTCTTCGTGCGCCAGGGGGGATCGGTGGCAAGGCCGAACTTGATGATCTCGGGGAAAGTAGCGCACCAATGATTTTCAGAGGAATTTCTATGTCTCAGGGAATCCGATGGATTTCCTATGAAGCCTTTTAGATTTTCCCGGGAATTCGATGGTCCTCAGGAATCCTAGAGACGTCCGCAGGATCTCGTGAATTTCCAAAAAGTAGCCCGATGAGTTCCCACGGGAGTGTAATCGATTTCCTTCGGAAACCGATGGGTTTCTCAAAGAACCGCATGGCTGTTCTAAGGATTCCTACAGACGTCCGAAGGAATCTTGTGGGTTTCCTGTGGGAATATCATGGGCTTCCGTCGGATTCGCACGGGTTCCTAAGGGGCCCCATGGATGTCCCAAGGATTCCAATGGATTGCCTGTGGACTCCGATGGGCTTCCTAAGTAATCCGATGTTGGCTTTCCTTCCGGATTTCCAGAGATGCCCTAAGGATTCTGATGGCTGTCCTCAGGCATCCAACGGATCGCTTCAGGCACCCGATGGATTTCCAAAGGGGCCCGAATGTTTCCGAAGGACCCGAAGAGATGTCTTATGACATCTTAAGGATTTCCGGAGGAATCCGATGGATGTCTGAAGGAACCCGATGGATTTCCCAAAGGAACCAAGTTGATGTCCGAAAGCACTCGATGGGTTCCCCAAGGAACGCTACGGATTGCCTGGAGATGCTTAGACATTTCTTACGGCATCATATGGATGTCCTCGGGGGCCCGATGGATTGCCTGAGGGCTCCGCTGCATTTCCTGAAGTTCCCCATGCGTGCCTTAATGCTTCCTATGGAACTCCGAAGGAGTCTCATGGATGTCCTAACCTTCATATAGATGTCCGAAGGAACCATATAGGTTTACAAAGGAGCCCCGTGGATGTCCTAAGGCACCCGATGAATGCCAACCGAACTCCGATTGATGTCCTAAAGAATCCGGTGAATTGCTTAAGGACTCGTAGAGGTATCCGAAGGAATAGTGTGGATCCCCGAGGGCTCCCCGATATATCTGTTCAGAGGAATCCGATTGGTTCCTTAAGGCGCCCGACAGAGTTCCAAGGGATCCCATGGACTCCCCAAGTAGTCCTGTGGATGTCCTAAGGAGTCCTATGGATTGCCTTAGGAATCCGACGGGTTTCCTCATGAATCTGCTGGGTTTCTTTAGGAGTCCTAGAGATATCTTTAGGAATCCATGGTCTGCCTCAGGAATCCGATGGATTGCGTTGGTTTTCCGATCGGTTCCCTAAGTCATATTGTCGATTTCCTTAGGAATTCCATGGGTGTCCGAAGGATTCCTATAGATGTTAGAAGGAACCCCATGGATTTCTCCAGGACCCCCAATGGATTCCCAATGGAAGCCCATCGATTCCCAAACGAATTATCATAGATGTCCTAAGACTACGAACTTGCATGGGTGCCCTTGGGATCCCGACGGATGTCCGAAGGAATCCTTGGGATGCTCGAAGGAATCCTATGGACGTCTTCAGGAATCGCATGGATGCCAACACATTCCCCATTGATGTCCTCAGGAGACTTGCGGGTTTCCCTAGGCATCCCCCTTGGATCCCCGGCGGAATCCCATGAATTGTCTGAAGAGTCCGATGGATGTCCTGAAGGATTATTATATATGTTCCACAGAGCCCTTAATGCCTTCATAAGGAATCTCATGGATTGTCTTAGAAATCTTATGGCTGTCCAAACGAAGCCCATGGATTTCCAAAAGAATCGTGTGGAATCCGATGAATCCGATGGATGTCCTACATATTCCCATGGCTGTTGTATGGATTCCTATGGATTTCTGAATGGGTCCTTCGGGTTGCCTGAAGTGTCTTATTGATGCCCAAAGGAATCCGATCGAGTGCCCCGGGAGCTTATGGATCTCGAAATGTTTCCTACACATTCATGGGGGGTCCCATGGATCTGTGCTGGAACCCGATTGACATCCTAAGGAGTCAGCAGGATTCCCGAAGGAGTCCGATGGCCCGATGGATGTCCCAAGGAATCCGATGAACTTCCTAAGGGCCCCGATGGATTTCCAAACCAGATCCGATTAATTGTCCTATGGAACCACATGGGGTTCTTAAGCAACGCTCGGAGCTCCCGAATCGAAGTTGTCGTTGGAAAACTGGTCCTGGGGTTCCTCGCCGTCGTCCTCCTCCTCATCCTCCGATGGATGTCCTCAGGTATCCTTTGCGTTTCCGGTGGAGGCCTGTGGATTGCCTATGGAATCGTATCGATGTCCTAATGATTCCGATCGATGTCTGCAGGAATCCGATGGATTGCCCAAGCAATCCTACGGATGTCTTATGGGGCCCAATTGTATTCCAAAAGAACCCAATGGATTTCGAAAGGAACCCTATACATGTCCGAAGGAACCTTGTGCATGTTCTAAGGAATCCTATGGATGTCAGATGAAACCAGATGGAGCTCCTCAGTAATCTCAGGAATTTCATGGCCCCCCTTAAGGAAGCCTTAGGGAGCCCGGAGGAATCCTATGGTTTTGTCGCGGGGTCCTATGGGTATCCGAATGCGTCGCGCTGGTTTGCTTGATGAACCTCATGGATGTCCTAAGGAATCCTGTAGATTTCCAATGGATTCCAAAGGATGTCCAACATTATCAGACGGATGTCGCAGTAAACTTATGGATGTCCAAAGGATTCCTAAGGATTTTCTATGGACTCTTATTGATTCCCTCGGGAACCTAAGAATTCCCCAAAGAATGCTCGAGCCCCACAGGTCATTGTCTAGCAGGACTACAAGTTCCCCTAGCCGAACAAACTAGATTGGCGCATGGGCATGTCTAGGCCTCCCATATGGGATTCGAGTAGATGGGGCCGGAGGATCGCGCCGCGTCGCCGACGCATCGCCGATGCGGCTCGACGCGGGGCCCGTTTTCATCCACGCCGACGTCGCCGATGCGTCGCCGATGCGTCGCCGACGTCGCTGATGCATGGCCGGTGCATCTCCGATGCGTCGCCGATGCTGTGCGATCTTCCGACCGCATCTAACTGGGGCGCCGTCTACGCGGCCCTTTGCAGGGCGCCTCGGCGCGCCGAGCTCGCCAAGCAGTGCGCGACCATGCGCTGCGAGCAGATCAAGCAGGGCGACGCCTTCGAGCTTGGCGCGGCGCACGCGCTGCTCGGCGAGATCGAGGAGCGCGCGGGCGTTCCCGGAAACGTTCCGGCGATCGAGCCCGCGGCGGCCGTCGCCCGGGCTCGAGAGGGCCAGGGCGAGGGCGCGCCCGCCGCCCAGCAGCCCGACGAGCAGAAGCGCTGGGCCGTGAGTGCCGAGAAGGCCGAGCACCTGCTGATCGCGGCGCACTCAGGCCCCGGCGCACTGCGTCGAGCTCGAAGTGTCCAAGCAGGTAGCTAGCGGGGGCGGCCGTCGAGCACCGTTGCGCCCTCAACCGGCCGCCCGAGAACGTCGAGAAGTCCGCCGCGAGGATCTCCCGAAAGCTCGGCGCCGTCGGCCCTGCCGAGGAACGCCGTGCGAGCTGCAGCGACGCGGATGGCTGGACCTGCGGGCTCTTCGCGGCGACGTGGGTCGAGCGCGCCCGGCGCAAGATCCGGGGCGGGGGCCGCCAGCCGCTCGTCGGCATCGCCCAGGCGCGCGCTCGAGGCAGCGAGTGGATCCAGGAGGGCGCGAGCGACAACCGCCGCGGCCAAGTCCAAGGCCGAGACTAAGAGCAAGGGCATGGCCAAGCCGCCAGGTGGCCCGACAGCGCTAGAGCCCAAGCACGGCAGCCTCGATGCACAGGCCGCAGCGCAAGCGCGTGCGAAGTGCTTCCAAGGATGCGCAAGGACGGCCCCAAGGATGCCGAGCCTGCGTGGGCGAGCGGTTCGAGCATGCGCGCAAGAGAGTTCTTGGTAGCGAGAACCGTCAGTGACCTCGAGCTCCCAGGCAAGCTCCAGAACCAGCTTTCGCCGAGCACCAGGAGCCGTGAGAGCGAGGACTCGTCGTCATTTTCATTTTCATCATCGTCATCTTCGTCACCTTCAAGTGCCATTGTATATATCCATCGAAACCCTAGGGATGTCCGGGGGGATCTTATGGCCGCCCTGAGGTATCTCATGGATGCCCGAAGGGATCCAAGTAAATCCCTACGGATTCCCAAGGGTGTCCTAGCCAACCCTACAGATGTTCAGTGGACCCCCATGGACTCCCAAAGGAATCCTGTGGATTCCCATCGGATCCCAATTGATTGTCAAAGGAATCCTATGGATGCCCTTCGAATTCCTACGGATATCCGAAGGTGTCCTACGGGTTTCCTTTGGAATTCGATCGTTTGCCATAGGATGCGCATCTGCATCCAAAGGAATAGAGCTAGTGTCCAAAAGGATTCCTATGGATGTCGACAGGAATATCATCGACATCCATCCTAATGCACCCCATGAATGTCCCTCCAGATTCCTATGACTGTCCTAAGAGACCCTACGCATTTGTTCATGGGACCCCCATGGACTTCCCACGGGATCTTATGGACTTCGATAGGATGCACATGGGCATCCAAAAGGACTCCAATTGACCGCCTTGGGATTCCGATTGGATTCCCAAAGGAATCCAGTTGATGTCCCTAGGATTCCGATGGATATCTCCAGGCATCCTGTGAATGTCCTTAGGATTCCAATTGGTCATCGAAGGAATCCGATGTATTTCTTGGGGGAATCCAATTGGTATCCGAAGTAACCAAGTAGAGACTGTTCGGCTCTGATGTTTCTTCTTCAGGAATCCGATTGGTGGCCCAAGGAAGCCCATGGTTTTCCACAGAACGCCGTGGCATTCCTGAAGAATCAAACTGGTGGGTGTCTTCAGGATGTTATAAATACCCGAAAGAATCCGATGGATTTCCATTGGAGCCCTATGGATTGCTAAAGGTGTTCGATGGACTTCCATGGGAGGCAGGTGGATGTATCAAGGCATCCGTCGGAATCCTAGTGATATCGGGGGGAAACCGATGGATTCCCTAAGGAATCACTTTCGTTTCTTTGTGATTCCTATGGGTATCCTGAGGAATCCAATAGATGTCCTTAGGAGTCCGGTGGGCTTTCTTTATGGAAGCCTTTGGATTCCCAAAGGAATCCGATGGATACTTCCAAGAATTTGATGGACGTCCATCGGATACCTGTGGCTTTCCCAAGGAGGCCTATGGATGCCCTAAGGATTCCAGCATATATCCTTCGGACATCCTATGGATATCCGGGGATGGAGTTCCATTGGATGTGTCTGGCTTTCTAAAGGAATCCACTTCCCTCTGGGTCCTATGGGTATCCGGAAGAGTCGCATGCATTACCAGCGGATTATGTTTGGATGTCCTCCAGAATCCGATGGATCGTCGAGGGAATCCTCTATACATATATATATATATATGTGTGTAAACGCCTTGGGTTTTCCATGGGTATCCGTAGGCATCCCATGGATTGCCATCGGAGTCCGACGGATTCCCCAACGAATCCGACGGATGTCTCGAGGAATCCCCTGGATTCCCGGAGGAATCGTATGTCTTCAGGAATATAAGGGATTCCAAAGGACATTTACGGATTTCCATCGGCATCCGATGGATAGCCTACAGAATTTCATGAAAATGAATCGAATTCCTTTGCGTGTCCCAAGGAATGGATGCCCTAAGGAATCCAATCGATATTTTTCGGAAATCCGATGGATATCCTGGGGTATGATATGGATTCCCAAAGGATGCGCATGGCTGTCTTAATGCATAGGGACCAGACATGTCCTTTGGATTCCTACGGGTATCCTGAGGAACATCATGGGTTCCCAGAGGACTCCTCTGGATGTCCCAAGGAAACCTATGGATTGCCAAAGGAATTCTATAGATTGCCTTCGGATTCCGATGGGTGACCTAAGGCATCCTTTGGATTTCCATCGGTTTCCCATGTATTTCCCACGGAATCCGAAGGATGGCTTAAGGAGTCCGCTGGATGTCCGCAGGAATCCGGTGGATGTCCTCAGGAATCTAAGAATGTCCGAAGGAATCATATGGATTTCCGAAAGGAAATCCGATGGATTTATGAAGGGTCTTCATGAAAGTTCAGGATGACCCCGATCAGCATCATCGTCGTCGTCATCTTCATTACGTTTTGATATCCAAACGTTTATTCTGTTTCGTGGACCCCGAATTCCATTATCCCCAAAGGATTCATACCTGGAGGTTTCGGTTATGGGAGTCCTGGAGTCGCCTTGAAAAGCCGCCTGAGCGCAGAGTGATGACCCGAAGCGTGGACGACGAAATGCACCGGGGGGGAAGGGTTCAGGGGGTACGCATCGACTCCCAATCGCCCATGGACCGTCTAGAGGGGCCTGCATCCCGCCCAGGACCATGCGGACTTGCTATCGGGGGCCTATCGTCAGTCTGTCACCCATGTATCGCCGATGCAGGCTCGATATCTCCTACCTCTGGTGCCTCCCTGGCGTTGCACCTCACCTGAAGGATGGGCCCAAAGGACCATTAGGATCGGTAGCGGCCTCACTGAAGGCAAGGCGTATTCAATGAAGACACTCATGTTTGCCTTCAGTGAGCTCGCTACCACCACCCCGTTGCATTCACACCGTCGCAGACATTCGGCTGAGGATCGCTCTGGCGGGAGCGCGAAACATCCCTTGTGCCAACAAGCTGGGGCAACCCTCTTTCAATAGTGTCCAGAAGTACGGTCGGCGGCGCGCCCAGGCGAGAAGGCAGAGCGGGCGGGCCTCTTCAGAGGATCCAGACGCCATCCGGCCTGTCATGGGCTCTCCAGGCTCTGGGCTGAAGAGACGGGGGTCGGTGCAAAAAGGGGTCAGCCAGAGCGTCGGATCTTGCAGGATCCTGCAGAACCAGGGGTGGGCGCAAGATCCCGCATGATCCTGCAGGATCTTGCAGGATCCTTCAACGCTCGACTGACCCGGGTCGGGATTGACCCGGGCCAGTACATCCCCGACAGGCTTTCTCCGAAGCCCCGCCGCGTCTCGAGAAGGCCTGCCCCCTCTCCCTCTCCCCCCTCTCGGCGTGCCGCCGAGAGGAAGAGGAAGCTCAGCGTGGACTTGCATGCCTCGACTCCCCCCGCCCTCGGAGAGCTCCATCCCTCGTGGGGCTCCATCCCTCGGAGCCGCCGCCGCTTGCGCTGATTCGCGGCAGAGGGAACCCGGATGTTCTTCGTGTTTGTTGGATAGTATTGTGCATCTTTGGGTTGGGTACCATCGAATGTTCTTCACTTTGGTCAGCGGAGGGTCTTGTTTCTTGACTGTACGGTCAATCCACATAGTACGGATGAGCAAATGGCCAAGGTTACCCTTGCATCCTTCCCCTTCGGCGCATCCTTGGCTGCTTTCGCTGGCCGCGCCACGCTCGCAAATCGCCCACTTCGCCTTCCAAGGCCCTTGCTTCCTGATCGTGCGTCTTTACGGGTTGAATGTGCGAACAACGACTATGCGTAGCAACTCGGAGGCCCGCGCGGATTCCTCGGATCGGCGCTGCAACCCCCAGGGTGCTGGTTGCAAACCACACCCTCTGCAAACCACACCCGTCGAAGTCGCCAAACAAGCGAGACGTCAACGTTTTCGGACCCACGGTTTCCAGAGTCGCCCATGTAAGGCGCGGTGGCTCAAACTGCTGCTTCTTGTCAGGGGCAACGTCAGGGTAGGCTCAGGCGGGGGCGCATCGACTCCCTATCGCTTGCTGATCGCCGACAAGGGCTCGAGTGCCCGCCCCGCCCAGAAGCTCGCAGATTCGCTATCAGGGGCCTGTCTTGTCTCGCAGCAGAGAGCACCGCGCAGTTACGCATGCACTTTCGGAGCTCCGCGCAAAGTTCTGGGATCGGCGCTGGACTCCCCAGGTGAAGCCGCAGGCGCTAAGCGCTGAGACATCCGAACGGAGCTTCGACAGTTTATGAAATTGCAGCTCTTCTCTTTCCAAATTCTAAACTCGAAGACCAAACCCAAGGGGAGGAGGCGGCTGCACCGAAACGTGTCCAACCTTTCTCGCACACTCTCCTCGTAGAGCTGTAGCGAAGGTGGCGCCCAAGCTCCAGACTCGCCCCCGGCACCTCGGTGAGAAGCGATACGGCCCGTTGCCTCTGCCCGCCGCCGTCACAGAGCCAGAATTGGCGAGCCTGCACGATCGCCGTACGATCGCTCCTACGCAGCAGAGCGAGGATCGCAGGCCTGACGTCGGCGTCGCCCCGACATACTGATCAGAGTGAGGGGCCGAACGGTCATTCATGGTCCCTGCGTGCGTGACTGAAGTGAGGATCCGTGGTCAGCATGTTGCTGCGTTGTTGTTGTTGTTGTTGTTGTTGTTGTTGTTGTTGTTGGTGTTGTTGGTGTTGCTATTGTTGTTGTTGTTGGTGGTGCTGATGTTGATGTTTCTATTGTTGTTGTTGAATGTTAATTACCAAGCAATTATTATTGTTTGACCCTTTACAGGCGCTCTGGCGCTCTCGCTGAGACGCGGGCTGCATTCTTATTGCAAATGAGGCTCACTCTCAAGCGGTTTTCGGTGGACCACCAAAACCGGCCCTTAAACAACAACAACAACAACAACAACAGCAACAACAACAACAACACCAACACCAACAAGTACAACAACAGCAGGAACAACAACATCAACAACAACAGCAACAGCAACAACAACAACAACAGCAGGAACAACAACAACAGCAGCAGCAACAACAACAACAACGCTCCCGTTCGAGGCTTCCTCCTTTTTTACTCAGGGCCGGTGCTCTTGCTCGTCGCCGAAAGCAGCCGTCTCAACAAAACCAGCGCTCCCGCTCGAGACTTCCTCCCGCTTTACCTTGGACTGGCGCGCTACTCTTTCTCTCATCGGCGCCGCCCCCCAGCAACAACAACTCTCCCGCTCGAGACTTCCCCCCTTTTTTACTCAAGGCGGTGCTTTTGCTCGCCGCCGACAGCCCCCGTCCCGACAAAACCAGCGCTCCCGCCCGAGACGTCCTCCCGTTTTACGCTGGACTGGCGCCCTGTTCTCTTCCTCCTCCTCCTCCTCCTCCTCCTCCTCCCTCATCCCCCCTCCCTCCTCTTCCTCCCTCTTCCTTCCTCCACCCCCTCATATTCTTCCTACTCCCTCTTCCGTCCCTCTTTCCTCTCTCCTCCTCCCTCCCCCCTTCTCCTTCCTTTCCTCCTCCTCCTTCTCCTCGTCCTCCTCCCTCCTCCTCCTCCTCCTCCTCCTCCTTTTCCTCCTCCTCCTCCTCCTCCTCTTCCTCCTCCTCCTCCTCATCCTCCCTCCCTCCTCCTGTCCTTTCCTCCCTCTTCCTCCCTCAACCCCCTCTGCTTCTCCCTCCTCCCTCCTCCCTCTCCCGTCCCTCTTTCCTTCCTCCTCCTCCCTCCTCCTCCCTCCTTATTTCCCTTTTCGTCCCCCTTGTCTCCTCTCTCCTCCTGCCTCCCTCCTCCCTCCTCCCTTCCTCTTTCCTTCCTCCCTCGTCGTTCCCGTGTGATACTGCCTCACCTTTTTTATTCAAGAATGGGGCCTTCGTTTCGGCATCGCCTCTGGGGGGCTTCCAAGAGTCCCTGCTGAACTTTACTGATTCAATAGGTATAGTTTTTGAAGAGCACAGATGATGTGGAGGAGGAGGAGGAGGGAAAGAAGGAGGACGGATGACTTCCAGGGACTCCACGGATCGGGGGTCGAAGGGTTGACTTCAGGGATTCTTTGAGAGGGTGCGGAAGGGGCAGGTGGAGGATGCGAGCATGGGAGCGGCAGCGCCTGGGGGCGTGAACGTTCAAGGTCAAGCGCCGAGGCCGCGGGGCGGTGGCGTAACAGTTCGAACGAAGAGTCAGAACCACCTTGTCCTCGGAGGTACTGCTTCTACAACTGCTCCTCCTTCCTCCCCCTCCTCTTCCTCCCCCTCCCCCTCCTCATCCTCTTCCTCCTCCTCCTCCTCCTCCTCCTCTCTTCCTCTCCCTCATCTTCCCTCTCCTCCTCGTCCTCTTCCTCCTCCTCTGAGATGCGGGGCGCGCGCAAGGCGATGGCGATGGCGATGTGCCGTCCAGCTGTGGATGTCGAAGTTCCTCGGGAGAGGCGGTGGCAATGTTGTCTTGGGCGGGAGATCTGGGCGAGGGAATATATCGGGGACCGCATGCCAGAAAACATCATCATGATGGGGTGCGGCGTGCAGAAGGACGCATGCGACATGTGGAAACATGGCTCATGATGGTAAAATGATTGTCGTTGCTGTTGTTCTTTGTCGTCGTCCCACCCTGCGACCCGCCCCGCGACACGCCTGCGACCCGCCCCGCGCGCCGCCCGCGACCCACCCCGCGACCCGCCCGCGACACACGCCGCGATCCACCCGCGACCCACCCGCGGCCCATCCGCGACCCGCCCGCGACCCGCCCGCGATCCAATTGCGATCCACCCGGGACCCACCCCGCGACGCACCCGCGACCCACCCGCGACCTAACGGCGACCCACCAAGGACCAACCTGCGACCCATTTGCGACACACCCGCGACCCACCCGCATTGGTTTAACGAAAAAATCGGCTCCCGCGGCGGGCTCGTTGTATAATTTGTCAAACTTCGGCTCCTGCGGCGGGCTTCTCCAGAGACCCGCAAACTGCCGACGTCCCCACCGCCCCCTCGCCCCCTCACTCTCATCCGGATCAGCGGGGTGCTACGGGCACAATATGTAAGTCGCCTCCCCCAGGGGCGACGCGCGCGCCGACAAATCTTGTAGTATGTGCGTCGTGTCCGGCGCGTTCTGACCACGCCGCTCAGGAAACGACGTATTACAAGATGGGTATACGAAATGTTTGGGTCGGACGCGCGCCACCAAGGATGACGCATAGTACTAGTGTGTTTTGGTGCGTCCCATGACGCTTCTCGCCGGACCCACTCGCCGTCGCGCCGTCCCTGGAGCGTTGGCGCGCTCCGCGCGCCAGGGAGGGGGTCCAGCGCTGATCCAGAACTCCGCGGGGACCTCCGCCACTTTCTGTTTGCGTTGTTCTTGGTTGCTCGACCGTTCCTGGGGCCCACCAAACGGATGTGTTCGGCCATGGTTCGATTGTAGCTCGAATCGGGCTCGACTGCAGCGCGACTCAAACTCTCGATTCCCGTTCGATTCAAGCCGACGGACGCCCGACGTAGTATCGACGCACGAGTTGAGCGAGTGGCTCCAGGAAGGCCCCCAGACAATTATTGAAAGAAACAACCGGATTTCGGGTCAGGCTCGCAAGATCGGGCCCTAAACAAACGTTTGGCCATGCTCGATTTTGAGCCGCAGGTGGCGATGAGTTGGGAACAGCCATGTGGTTCCCCAGTGTTCAGGTAGGCGCCTCCCGGCTTGCGCTGCCACGCGGTTTGGCATGCTTGCGCGATGAGGGAGCAAGTGCCCCCTGGGCGGGGGGGGAGCGGAGAAAAAGAAGGGAGGGCTGCATCGCCAGCGCGTTGGGTCCGTGACTGCCTACCCGGGTTGCGACGGACGCGATGGATGTGATTTGCTTGAGGGAAGCCGAAGTACCCTTCAGGGGCTGCGCCCGCAAAGGATCCCACATGGTGCTCGCCACTCGAGGCAGGCCCGCGCCACGCCACGAGGCCGTCGCGGAGCGTGACGGCGCCCACCACCGAAGCACGCGCCCGCAGCCTCGATGATACTATCGGCGCGCACCGAAGCACGCGCCCCTGTCCCCGGGCCCGAGCAGGGCTCTTTTTGATTTCTCCGATTCGATTCGGTTTCGATGGCGTCCGATTCCGATTCGATTCGACTTCGGATTCCGTTTCGGATTCCGATTTCTCATAGGAGGCAGACTAGCCTGCCCATTTCCGCCGATCCGACTTCTCCCGACTCGGCTGCCGATTCCCGCCGATCCGATTCATTTCGATCGCCGATCCGACTTATCGATTCGATTCTGGGCTCTCTTGGGCACGAGGACCATGTGAAGGCGGGATCAGCGCCAGGCTCCTCCACGTCCGAACCGGCGCCCCTGGCACTGCGCACGACCGCTGCCAGCAGCATGGTGGCGCTTTTGCTGCGACTTGCCGGCCAGGCGGCCTGCGTCGCAGAGCACGGTGGTCCGTGCAGTTTTCGCCTTCCAGGTTCGCCTCGGCCAGGGAGCGGCGGCCGACCCAGTGACCCCGAGCAGCGTGTCCCAGAACAGTTGCAGGGGGGTGTGCAGGCGGGCCGCTGAAGAGGGCGCCCTGTTCGTTGGGGAGGGGCTCAGTGTCCCGTACGTGTTTCACAGTTCTTCTTGGGTTCTCCCCAGTGTTCTGTGGGACATCGCAATCTCACTTCTGGACAAAGAGGCCCCTTTCCTTGGTCAGGGCCCCTCATGATAGCGGTCCTACTGAAGGCATTTTCATCGGAAGGCCCCCGGGAGCGAGCATCCGACTTCCGCGTGCCACCGAGCGCGCCCGCGACACGCGGGAAAGGCGGGGGGCTGGCCTGTGGACACGAGCCTTCGTAGGTGCCAGAACTGTCCTAACGCGCTATGTCTTGTCGTTGCATCGCTCGTTCGTGTGCCCTCTTTCTCGGCGAGGGCCGTCGAAGAGCATCCTCGACCATCGGGCCAAACAAGCAAGCACGACACCGACGAATGCATGGGGAGTGGACGCTCGAGCGACGGCGAGCTGTGAAGTTGTTAGGCGCATCTGTGTCTTCGGTCTTGGCGACGAAGCGTGAAGCCTTCACTTCCAAAGATCCACCAAAGTTGGCCTCGGCAAGGCAAGGCAAAGCGAGCTGGCCTCATAGATAGCCCCGAAGGTGTCAGGCGACGGTCCAAGATGGTCCGAGGTGGTTTCCGCTGGGCCTCCAACAGGCCCCCAGACCGCCACACGACGGCTCGAGGCGGCCCCGCAGCCTCACCAGGATGGCCGCGAGAGGCCAAACATTTTCAACAACATCCACGATTTTCGATGATCTGTGGCATTCTCGTTTTCTGGCTTCCGATCGTGCATAAACTCACAGTCCCCTGTTTTGATTGTGCTCAGAGAGTGTTTGGATATCATGATGTGGTGTAAGCCATTGACGTTTCGGCTCACCTCTGCAGGCAAGCATCCCGAGAAAATATCTCACCACGGTAGCAGAGCCGTTGTCCCCGCCGGCGTCGTCGAGCGGGGGTTCCGCGGCTCCCGGCCCCGCGAGCGCGGGTGCCGCTCACGTGCCAGGTGTGCCAGGTGTGCCGGAGAACGAGGAGTGGATCGACCTGGCCAGCCACGGCTGGCGACGGATAGCACGGGCTTTGCGTAGGTTGTTCAAGATTCGGCGCCTGTGGTCAGCTCTCGGCAACCATCTGAAGCGCTTCACGGCGCTCAAGCCTCTATCAGAGCGCAGTCGTTGAGATGGCGACGGAAGAGCGAATCCAGCAGTTGGAGAGAGCAGCGCAGGCAATGACGGAGGAGCTCCAGAACCGACAGAATGGAAAGAATGAGCTGACGGCCGAGGTGCAGCGCCTTGGCCGTGCTGCAGCTGGCGGGGCCCAACCACCGGCTGCCGCTGCGGCGTATCGAGTGCAGCCCCTGGTGGATACGCGCACGATCGGCAAGCCAGACGTGTTCACTGGAGAAGAGCACAAGTGGAACGAGTGGAGGGTCATCTTTAGAGCGTGCTGCGCTGTCGCGAACCCAGACCTAGTCATCGGGATGCATCAGGCTGAGGGTGCCGACGCGATATCTGTGCTCATAGAGGATCTAGCCTAAGAGTCGCCACAGAGGGCATCGCAGCATCTGTGCTACCTCCTCCTCCTCCTCCTCCTCCTCCTCCTCCTCCTCCTCTGCCGCCAGCATCCCTTGACCACCATCGTTAATAACGGCGTGAATGAAGGCTTCCAGGCGTGGCGCAAGCTCGTTGAGTACTATGGGCCGAATGCTCGATCTCGGATCGTTGGCCAGCGGATCGTTGGCCAGCTGCTCAACCAACTGAACTCCACATTCACTGGTGACTTCGAGGACAGGCTAGCGCTGAGGATTGGCATTGTGCTGCGCCAGATGGAAGAAGGGCCCCTTCGGCAACACCTCTTGCTCAATGCGCCCCGGCTTCTGGAGTAGCAGGACTTCCGCCGGGAGGCTGGGCCCAGAGCGCGATTGCCCCGGCCCCTGTGCCGATGGGCCTGAGCGCCTTCGCCAAGGGTGGCAAAGGCAAGGGCAGGAGCGACGGCAAGGGCAAGACCAAGGGCGACGGCAAAGGCAGGAGCAGGAGCGACGGCAAGGGGAATACCAAGTCTGACGGCAGGAGCAACTCCAGCGGAGTCAAGGGCCACGGGCAGAACCTCGGGCCTCGCTGCTGGGGCCGCGGCGGTCGAGGCCACGACCGACGAGAGTGCCCCGGCAAGAGCGGGGGCCCACTGGCGAGCATGGAGCAGGCCCTGTCGCGCCTGAACCAGTACCATCGGCTTGGAGTGGACCCTGGCGCGACCGGGCCAGCTCCATCTGCGCCCGCGTCAGCTGCCTCGACCTCGACAGCTGCGACCACGAGGATCGGTTCAGCATCGTCTTCTACGAGTGGAGCGTCTTGGCAGATCGCGGCGCTCTACTCAAATGGCGACAGCGAGCAGGTCAGCCACCCTTTCGCGCACCTGTCCCTCGCCCTGAACGACCCGGGGACCACGATGGCGGACGGCGTCGATTCCGTGATCGGCACGGCCCTGGGCGCGAACGTGACCCACGGCAACGCGGATGCGGAGGAGGTCGAGCTCAACGGCTTCTTGCGCGTGGGCATCGACTCGCGCGCAGCGACGTCTGTGCTGCCGCGTGGCTCGCTCGCGGGCAACCCTGCGCACGAGAGCCCTGGGGGGGCGGTCACCAGCAAGACCGCCTCCCGCCACTGCGCGGCTGACGAGGGCGAGAGGCCCCTCGTGGGGAAGATGCCTGGAGCTCCCCAGGCACGCACCGCCAAGTTAAGGGTGGCGGGCGTCAGCATGCCCTTTCTGAGCCTCGCTGAGATGGTCGACTCAGTCCATCGGCTCGTCTTCGACCCCGAGGGCGAACGATGCGTTGGCCACGCGCGCCACGAGACCAGCGGAGACGTCGCGAAGTTCCGCCGCAGGGACAAGGTCTACGAGATCGACGTGCACTTCGACCCGCGCGCGCAGGAGGTCTGCCCTGCTGAGGCGGCGGGCCCGGAGCCTCCCAAGGGCGAGACCGGCCAGCCAGGTCCGGTCCACGAGGGGGTTGCTGAGGGCTCCCCGGCGCGACCGGCGAGGGGGCCCGCGGCCCCACAGCGGCGGCCGAGCGAGCCGCGCATGAGGTGCTGCGCAAGCCCTGCAGGGCTTGCCGCCGGGAGTGTGTCCTCGGCAGGGGCTTGTGGCTGCTCTCTCGGTGGTCGGCACTCGAGTGAAGGCGGGGCGACGACGCTGATTGGCGAGGGCCCCAAGCAGCGCTGGTTCCACGCGTCCACGGTGCCGGCCAAGGGTGCGCAGCATCCTTGGTCTGAGAAGTCGTGGTCGAAGAGGCTAGCGTTGGCTGGCCACAAGCGCTTCGTCTTCCGTTCGGATGGCGAGGCTTCCCTCGTCGCCGTGAAGACCCGCATCGCAGCCGACCTCGAGGAGGGCCACGGCGTCGAGACGGCCCCCGAGGAGGACGCGGTCGGCGACCCCCCGGGCAATGGCCTCGCCGAGCACGCCGCGCGCGATGTGAAGGCCAAGATCAGGGCCGTGAGGGCGCAGGTCGACGACCTCCGCGACGCGAGCATCGGCGCCGACCACCCGGCGATCCTGTCGATGGTCGAGCACGCGGCGACGTCGAGCAACCTGGGCAGGCACGGCGCTGATGGCACCTCCCAGGGGAGCAGGCGGAAGGTCGGCATCGAGGGCGAGTTTCTTTCTGGGCCCCACCTCGGGCCCACGCTGCGCACCGACGAGGTCTGCGCCGGCGCCGAGCTCAGCGCGCTGCGTGCCAGGACCTTCAAGCGACTACCGATCGACCAGCGTGGCGACAAGGGCATGCTGAACGCTCTAGTGGGGAAGCCGTGGGCGACTGTGCCAGCGAACGCGGCTATTTGCGAGGTGCCGGTGGCTATCGAGATCCGCGTCTGTGCCGGCTGGGGCTCCAGCGCCGCCCGTCGTGCCGGCCGACGCCCCAGCGCACGGGCCCCATGGGGTGGACCTCCCACCTCGGGCCCCCCTGAGGCGCGCGACCGGGTGCCGGGCCGCGAGCCGCCTGCATCAGGAAGGGCGTCGAGATTGCGAAGTAAGGCGCTGCCCCTACTGCCACGGCTGCGCCGCGATCCTCCTCGGCGCTCGGGCGCGGGCTCACTCTGCCGAGCGCCGCGCTCGGATCGAGCAGCGAGGCAGAGGCTCGAGGAGGCTCGAGATCTGCAGCGACGGCGCGGGGGCGGCGGAGGAGGCGGTTCGTCAAGCAGCGGCGGGCCGGCCCCGGCGGCGCCAGCGCCGGCGGCCGCGCCAGCCGCAGATGCGGACGTGGCCCCGGCCCCTCCAGACCCGGGCGACGGCCACCTGCGGGGGGAGATCGAGGCGCTGCTGCTCTCTCTAGGCAACAGCGGGCGCAGCGAGGATTCCGAGAAGCAGCGCCAGGCCTATGCCATCGGGCACGAACGCCTGAAGCTCGCGATAGATGCGCACGCACTGCAGTTCGTGAGTGGCCGCGCGTTCCTTCGCGAGCACCCTTGAGGCGCCGACGGCTGGAACGTGGATATCGCGGAGAACGCGATGGCCATCCCCGGCGCGGTGGTCCGTCGAGGGGGCCAGCGCGCGTTCGGCCCCGCGGCCCCGGGCGCTCGCGGCGACGGGCTCGCCGAGAAGCCGACGGGGTGGATGAGCGACAACATGGAGGTGTTGGCTGAGATTTGCCGGCGCTGCCCCAACGACACAGGGATTGGCCCTCGGCGCGAGCGCTCCGCTCTTGTGGGCTGGAACACGCGCGCGGCGGAGAGGTGCCCGACGAAGCCCCCCCTAGCCGTGCCGCGCGGTCTCTGCCATCACCTCTTGAACGAGAAGACGCTCACTCCATCGGCCCTCGATGCGGAGCCGAACGATGGCGACGAAGAGATCAGCATGCAGGACTGACGGACTTCACCGGGCACAGGCGCGACACCTTGAAAACCGAATTCGATGGCGATCTCACGGGGGCGCCGCTGGACTCTGAGAAGGTCAAGACAGCGAGGCGATCGGAGATGGACTTCATGGCGCCGCTCGGTGCGTGGACCTACGCAAGCGGCGAGGACTGCCACCGCGAGCTCGGCAGCAAGCCTCTCAGTGTGCGCCGGGCTGACACCGACGAGGGTGACTCTTGCCGGCCCGACTACAGGTCGCGTCTCGTCGCGCAGGAGATTATAAGGCTCAGAGCACCATCGCTGGGGACCACGTCGGCGCAGTGTTCGCAGCGACGCCACCGCTGGAGTGCCTCCGGCTCGCGCGCAGCTCGATGACCCGGCCGAGGGTCGCGTCTTGCGCCCCCTGGGCATCTCGCGGGCTCACCCGCGCTGCGAGATCGAGAGGTCGCTCTACATCAGGCTCCCAGACGAGGACCCGATGTCGCAGGAGGCAGGCAAGTGCGGGCTCGTGAGGGTGGCTCTCTACGGGGCGCGCGACGCCGGCCGGAACTTCGAGCTGACGACCTCCGAGACCGTCGTCGGCGCCGGCTGCGACCCGCCGGCCTTCTCCCCGCGCTGTACTGCCACAGCGACAAGCAGGCGGGCTTCTTCCACCACGGCGACGACTTTGCGCTCGAAGGCTCCCGCGACGACGCGGAGGCGATCCGCGACGCGTTGAGCGCGAAGTTCGTCGCGACGGATCGCGGAGCGCTCGGGCCAGCGCCGACCGACCTGAAGGGGATCACGCGTCTCAACAGGGCCTTGCGCTGGCGAAGCTGGCGGAGCCAGGGCGGCGAGGCCATCCAGTGCGAGGTGGGCCCCGGGCACGCGCCGACCCTCCCTGCGCAGCTGGGCATGGCGTCTGACGCGAAGTCATTGAGCCCGCCGGCGCGAGTCAGAAGTTGACGCCTGCGGTCGAGCGTGAGTTGCCCGAGTCCGAGGCGGCCGAGTACCGCGGTGCGTGCACGAGGCTGGGCTGCCTCGCGCTCGACCGCCCGGAGCTGCAGAACCGGACGGGGCGCCGTCGCAGACTCCTGAAGCGCGCTGGGCGCTTCCTCGTGGGAGCCCCGCGTGCTGTGTGGAGGTGGTGCCGCCAGAGGGGCCCGCCTTCCTGGACATCCACTCTGACGCGGACTGGGCTGGTTGCCCGATCGCCAGGAGGAGCACCAGCTCGGTCGTGATCAAGCATGGCCAGCATCTGATCGCGACGGCCTCAACGACCAAGATCCCGATCGCCATGGGCTCAGGCAAGGCGGAGTTCTACGGCTGCGTGCGTGCTGCCAGCAGGGCTATGGGCATGCAGGCGTTGTGTCGAGGCTTCGGTCTTGAGCTGGGCTTTCGAGCATGGAGTGATCTGGCCGCGGCCCTCGGCGCCATGCAGCGCCGAGGCGGTGGCAAGGTTCGTCACTTAGAAACGCCGACGCTGTGGGTCCAGCGGGCCCTCCGCGACGGCCGCTTTCAGCTTTCCAAGGTCCCGGGCAAATCCAACCCTGCGGACCTGGGCACCAAGTGCTTGAATCAGGCAGCGATGCGGCGAGCTTTGAAAATGACGAATGTTGAGCTCTTGGATGCGCCCCTCCCGGGTGCCCTTCAGGCAAATGTTTAATGGGGGCCCGTCTATGACAACGGCCATTTTGGCCTGCAGCTCTTCAGTCTCCACGCCATCTTCTGCCTTGGAAGGGCTACGGTCGGTGGCGATGGCTATAGTACTTGTTCAGGGCACGTCCGGTTGCTCGAATTGATCATGTAACATGTGTGCTGTTGAGGCCGGGCTATGTTGTGCATGGGTTGGAGTCACGCCTGGGCAAAGAAGCCCAGCGGCACGAAGGGGGCTGCATAAACCCACAGTCCCCTGCTTTCATTGTGCTCAGAGAGTGGTTGGATATCATGATGTGGCGTACGACATTGACGTTTCGGCTCACCTCTCCAGGCAAGCGCCCCGAGAACAGATCTCATCATATCGGCTCTTCGGGCCGCAATGTTGCTCCACGACCGCCCAAGAGATGCCCCAGGAAGGCCCAAGAAGTGTCTGGAACGGAATCGACGGCCCCATGAGGACATCCACCAAAACACCCCCAAGATGGCCCCAGCTGCATTCGAAATCGCGAGAACGCCACAAATCACGTGCACCAGGTACCTGACGCCACGCTTGACGCAAGACGGCCTCTGGAGGGCCCCACTAGGCTGCACGAATTCGAGGCGGGGACTTATCGATGACAACCGCTTGGTTGGTCGATGGTCGGCATGCGGGGGGTGTTGATATGTTTGCCCCCCCCCCGGGTGCCCGAACTGTCGAGGCTAGACTCGGAACCGCTTGTGCAGACGAAGAAGAGTTCATATCATGCACAAACGCCTCTTGGAGCCTGGGCTTGGCTGAGGGCGAGGGCGGCGAGGCGGACCTTCCATAGCAGTCATTTCCGCGGACACACCTCCTCCCACTTGATGGCATTGGGGGAGGAGGGGGGCCGCTCTCGAGGTACTCAAGGCCCCCCCGAATGGAGGATCGGTGGAGGTTCTGACTATGTCGATATCCGCCGCCTCCCGAGGCCCCTGCAAAAATAATCTACAGGCGGCGGCGATGGACAATCTCCAAGAAGTCCCAACAGGGCCCCCCCACCGGAGAGCACCCACAGAGCCTAAGCAGAGTTCCAGAAGGCTCCGATGTCACCGCAAAGGACCTTCAAACGAATCCCAACTAGTCCCCCCTAATCCCTTCAACCCGAGGCTACGCATAGCAAGGGTTTTCGGTAGTGCCTCGTCCTGCTCTTCGCGGATGGCGATGGGCGGCCGCCGCGCCAGATTGCCAGCCATGTCCACGCCAAAGGTAAGGGGGAAGTGTTGCGACGTGGAGGAGATGTGCACCACGAGGCCAACTGCGGCCTCGATGGCTGGTAGGACTCACCCTCGGACGCGCTCTGATTTGGACCCATGCATACTTGGTAAATCGTAACCGGCCTGCCAGTTGGTGTCCCACGGAAGTTCCTTATCTTCCGATGGGTCTCGGGTCGCTTCAGGAGGTTAAGACATCGGTCGGCTTCAGCCCTTCCTAGACTGACTCATGTTCAGCCGCTCTTGCTCAGACTTCCCCATCTTCATACTTGTTCATGCTCAGATCCACCCACCCTCAGACCAGCTCACGAGTCCCCCTCCCGCCCAGGTTCGTGGCCTTCGTCGGGAGCTCGGCCCCGCGGGTGCCACCGAGGGATGCGCGGCGCGGGCTCCTGGCAAGAGAGGCCCTCAGCCAGGGCGACACCGTTATGGCCGGCGCCCCCCCCCCCCCGATCTGCGCTCTGACTTACGGTGGGGGCGTTCGTTAAGGAATGTGCCCAGGAGGCCTCAGACCTTGGAGGATTTTTTGTTTTATGAGGGCGGCGGTGATGCCCATGGCCAATTCTCAGTTGGAGTTGCACCGGCTTCCAGACCCTGGATTCCTTATCCGATGGTTCCTTATCCAGTGCCCTCACCGTAGCAGGAAGGGAGAGGTCGAAGGGAGGGGAGGGATAGGTCCCAGAAGTTTTCGCCGC